>PYAF01000424.1:1840953-1852416 GCA_007407185.1 Glycine tomentella
AATTTATATTTGAATTTTTATATTTCAAAATATAAAATTCAGAAATTAATTATTTAATATAATAATAAAATAAACTAATGTACATTTAAATATTAAAATGATATTATTGAAAATAATTGAAATAATAAATTTTTATTCTATATTCTCATTTATATATATATGTATATTATATTTTTAATAATAAATTTTGATATATATATATCAATTTATATAAAAATACACATTTTGGAAACATATATAACATTTATTAAATTTAATAAATATATTATAGATTTTTTTATTTTTAAGATGATTGTTATAAAAGTCAATAAATTTATCATGTGCAATAATTTATAATTTAATGATAATGTAAAAAATTTTCACCATCTAAAATATTATTATTTATTCATATTTTTATATTTATTAAATGTAATAATTAATCTCTTAAAAAAGTCATTATTAATATTACTCCTTCCATTCCATTATAATTGTCCTTAGGCTGTTTTACACAAACCAACAAAAAATAGATGAAAGAGGGTAACGATTTTACAAAATTAGTCTTATATCATCATTAATTCATTTATAATTGTTTCATCATCAATATTAAAAGGGATAAAAGTGCAAAAAAGATAATTATTTTTGGATAATTTTTTTCTCACACGATAATTATAATGGGATGAGGGAGTATATTGTAAGTATATATTAAATGTTATATTTATCATAATTGTTTATATTTAATAAGTGTCCCAAAATATTAAATACTATATTTATTACATGTAAATATATAGTTAAATGATTTTAAAATGTAGTATTTAGTAATTTCATTTAAGTTAATCGTATATTCCTCATGGAACCGAAATTACAAATTATCTAATTCTCTTCAATGAAAAATTTATTAGATCCTCTAATAATCACTGTTTGTCCATGGTTCCTATTATTGTCTACAAAACACATATTCAAATGTTATATTAGTCTTCAATCATCTAATAATTTCTCCCCTCCCACACTAGTTAGACTTCTACCTTATATTCTTAAACCAAGTTCACATATAAATTACGGTACATCCAAATTTTGTGCCACACACCAACCCAAGTGCATGCAAAAATGAATGTCCCTTTAGTTCTTTTGTTGTTCCTTCTTGTCACCTTCACTAGCCATATTAATGCTTTCTCAACCAGTCTCCAATCTAACTCTTAAATTCCTCAATTAACCCAACAAAAAAGGCCCGACAATGAAACCGTATATAGGGTGTCAAAGAAGCTATGCCATGGTTGCACTACAGAATCACTATAGTTCTTGTTTAGGCACAACCTGGTGAGAGCAACAAAGTAGAAGTTCAGTGGGAACTTCCACTGATGTGGGACTTGGAATATTTCACTTGCACCGTCGTTTTTTCTCTTTGCACTTCGACCCTTTTCAACAAAAACATCATTTCCGAAAATTAATTTCCATAAAACAATTTCGAAAGATTTGTGAATGTCTTATAAATTAATTTCCAAAATGCATCGTATACCTTTTGAATTCCTGAAATTATTATTATAATGCATTTAATATATTGTAGAAATTAATATTCAAAATGCTAATATTTTAACCGTTATTATACATTCTAGTTTTCAGAAATAGTGTATGTGACCTGCGAAAAAAAAAAGGTAATATTAATCAGCAAACAGGAAACATTGATAAAAGAGATGACTGCAAGGAAGGGAGGAGAAATGTTGAGAGAAAACAGAGGAAGGTCAAAGAGAGAAGATAAAGAGAGCATAGCGAGGAGAAGACAAAGGAATCGAAAAGTTAGATTTTATTTTTTAAAATGAGGATGTATGAAAAGAAAAGTACAAAAAGAAATGGCCTAATTGTAAAAACTTTTGGGGGGAACCAACCAAACAGAAGCCCTAGGAAAATGTACTCATACATCCGCATTCACTCTCATCTCACTTTCACCTCACTTGTTGTATTTATTATTTTCTTTCTCTACCTTTTTTTTTTTTTTTCTTTTCTTTCTTATCTCTCTTATTTGAAAAACCTAATCCACTTCACTCCATTTTAGAGTATACGAATATCATAACTCTTAAGTAGTAACACATCCCTTAAGCTTATGATGACACCATAGTACGACACAAATCTATCTAGCAAGAAGCTCCACCTAATGAAACAAGCTTTAAAATGCTTCGTGGGATTTGCTGATTCCTAACATCAATTATTCTGAATTCCTACACAGCCTTAAATAAATAAAATCCCAAAAAAAGTGAAAAAGCAAGCATATTAGACATTTATACTTTATAATAGATTAGACAAGCAATAAAAACAAGGATACAGAGTAGCTACGCGAGACAGAGCCACAATTAAACCCACATGACAATCAGACAATAGTAATATATATGCCAGCGGAGAACATGGGTAGCTACTACGATCCTATATATTAGTACATTATTGACTTGTCTCACTTCTTATAATTAATTTTCAGTAAGGTCTTTCTCCATAGTAGTTCCCAGGAGGATCATAGTTGCAAGTCATGAAGGTGCCCTTACCACCAGAGCAAACAACGCTAGCGCAACCAACCTTTCTGGTGGTGCTCCACACAATCTGAGTGTAATGCCCACACATCTGTCCATTGGCACAAGAATTGTGCCAATAATTGTACCATTGGTGCTCTTCAACCCATGCACTAACAGCTTGTGCTGGCTTCCACCCCGTGCCACTGCCCCAGAAAATGTTCTCACCGTAAGGTCCGTTGGAGTGCTCTAAGGCACAATCGTTGCGCCTCTGGTTGGCATACCATTGCGCGTAGTGTGCTAATTTGGAGTCCCACACCAATGGCCGCAGCCTCAGCACCGCACGTGCCGCGTTCTGGGGGATTAGGAATTGGTTTGCAAAGCTTCTTGGTGGCTTTTGGGTGGTGGTAGAGACAACAGTGGCATAGGTTGTTGTGACTAGCAACAGAAACAAAGTGAAACAACTTAGAAAATGTTTTGAGATGCAATGCCTCATTTTGAAATGTGGTGTTAGAGATTTGAGGATGCATTATTGCTAGGACCATGTGATGTTATATATAATGGTGGGGAAGTATGAGAGTGTCTGCATTGTCAACTGTCGTGGCCTTGGTGGCATCCATGTTCGTTAATGATTGCCATTTTTTTTTTACTTTTATGTTATAAAAATAAATGTTATTTGAAACAATCGTCCGTTACTTAGTTTTATTCTTTTCAGTTACTTAGTTTTATTCTTTTCCTGAAATTTCATTGGCCGGCTAGTAATTCTTTTCCACGTTTGTAGGCCAAAGGAGTTGAGATTCCCTCCTTTTTTGCACATGGGATACTCTTCTGTTCTACGTGATTGGATAATGTGTACGAATAAAAGTAAGTTTACACAAATCACTTATGAGCTTTCGTATAATTACATAATACTTTTCGTTCTTTTAACCATTATGTAAGAATAGAATGAAAAAAGTTTAAATATATTTTTCATCTTTACAATTTAGTTTTTTTTTTCATGTAAATTATTTTTTCATTTTAGTCATTATAAAATGTATTTATTTTATTTTTCATTTTTAAAACACTTTAGATAGTGCTTTGAATAGTAAAAAATATTTTGAATAGTAAAAAAAATGCTATCTAAAGTGCTTTAAAAACAAAAAATACCAAAACAAAAAAAGCATTAAATTGTAATGACGAAGAATGTATTTAAACCAAAAAATATATTATATTTAATTTAAGAAAAATTTAAACAAGTGTAATTTGCTCTAAAACAATAATGATGTCCAAGTATATAACTATTTTAAATATTTAGAGAAAATTTTATGTTCATAATAATTATATTCAACTTAACCAAATGACGAACACGAGTTGCTAATGTGTTTAAATTAAGATTGAATCGTTCAAATAGTACCTAAATTTAATCTTTGACGGAAACAATTATTGATCAAATTTTACTTAACTTCTGGTCAAATTATAGATTAGTTAGGGTCCATTTCTTTTGACGAACTCGAGGATTAAGAAAAAAAATCATATTCAATTTTATTCTGGATTAGTCAAAGTCTATTTCTTGTGATGAATCAAAGGGTCGAGACAAAAAAATTAATCATATTCAACTTTGACATAATTGTTTTCCTTAGAGGTGTGAAAAATACTTACAGTCCAAAAAACAAAATGATGATGTCATTCAAATCATAGACTAAAAGGCTTGACTATAATTTTGATTAGACTATCAAGATGTTGCTTTTAATAAACAAATCGATTAACTAATGTGGTGTGGTATGGTTGACATATAACCTTATTTTTAAGTATGAGGTCATAGGTTCAATTCTTGAATAGTGTGTATGAAAAAATATCTATTAAAAAAATCAATCTCTTAAATAAATCTAAATATCAAAAAATTAGTCTATCACATGAAGGATACCCTAATTAAAAGAAAAAAGGAATCGATCAAAATTTTCCACCGGTTTATCATTTTTGACATAGATAATTTGGCTTGACATGTGATACGATACATTAGTATCAATTGATTAGTTTAAGGGATTCATTGCGGCATGTGAGATTAAAATACACGATTTATTTATTGTTGTTTAGTTAATTAAATTGTTTTGCCCACCAAAAAAAAATCTAATTAAATTAATAATCCTTGTAAACAATAACACACGCAATGTGTGGAGGGGAGTATGGATGTTATTTTACATCATTTGTAAATGCCTCGCTCCAAGTTCAAAGATTATCTTGAGGATTAAGAAAGAATCAAGTGTTTAAAAAGTGATTAGGAACATGAGTATTCAAAGATAGAGGGGACTTTCGTAAAGCAGAGAATTGTCCTGTGCCTTCATGTACAATATTAACGCCTTGATCCTCGGAGTCGTAATTCCCGCCGGAGTTCTCGGACAAAGAAAGAAAGCAGACCCCGCCATCAAATAATTGTTACTTGTACATTAATAAATTATATATCCATCCCCTAATTCACAGGAAATAGAAACAACCGAAGAATTATGGAATTGAACAAAGAATTTTGAGTGTAGCTCAAATACTACTATTGATTATGCAGTTAATAATCAAAGAGGATTAGCATAATTAGCGTAGGGTGTGTTTGACTACACGATCCAACTTACAAAAGAGATTTATTTCAGTATGCATGATTCGTTGTTGGTGAATAAATACATTTACTCAGTAAAACATTAGGGCCATTTTGTGTACCATAATAACTAAAGATGTCTCACATCTTCAAAGTATAAAGCAGCATCCAATGAAACCGAAGAACAATCTTTATTCGTTGCATGTTATCCGTACTTAGTGTGTGTAAGTGTGTTTGGTTTGTTGACAACACGAATTTCAAGAACATCCAACGGAAAAGTATGTGAGAAAGAGCTTCAAAATGAACCTAAGTTAAGCACTATGGAGTGATAAATCAAACAGGCTGATATTATTTTGGATTGCTTGCCTACTAAAGTAACCTACTACTCACCTAAAAACCAAAAGGTATCCTACTACTCTTTCCCGCCAAACAGAAGGAGTCTAGAAAGAGTAATTAAATTAGCCCAATCTACAAATAGAGTAACCGTTAAAAGCCAGCCCAATTGGACTGAGCTAATCCAACCCAAATGGACTTCGTTAATCCAAATTGGGGTTGTATTGAAAATTACTTGGACTCTAATTAACTAATTTGTTCAGAAGACTTAAATCATAAATTTCTATCAAGGGTTTGGTTGAACATTGTTATTGTAAATTCTTAGTACGTTAGTTTAATTCCTAGGGGAAAAAATCTTAAATTTCTTATCACTTGAATCAAAAGAAGTTGGTTTATGTTTCTATAATTTACAACAGTTAATAATCGTTAACATATGAAGATTTATACCTAAAATTAAAATAAAATAAAAAGGCACACTTTTTTAAGAGTATTTTCAACAAATAAAGGGGGAGAAAACAAAGTCTCTTTACTCGTAATTTTTTTTTTTAGGTTTGTCAGAAGAACCGCACCATTCTTATCACACATAAATACTTATTTTACATTATTTTATGTTAGTCTATACCTGAAATCAAATTCGGATCTTTCAGAAAGGTTGAAGTTCAAGTCTTTTAAATTAAAAAAAAATGTGATTGCATTGAGGTGAGACTTCCCTAAATATCAATCAAGTTCTTGAGTGGAAGTTAGTTATCAAGAAAACAAATAGATACTTTACATGCACTTATAAAATAGTAACAAAAAAATATTTTTTTTATAAGCATAACAACAGAAAATGTTAAACGTGACAAAATGACAAATGATCTAGAAGAAAAAGCAAAAATGTTCTTTTTAGAAGAGTGTCAAAGAGATGTGAAAAAAGAAATGTTAATGATACATATGATATGACACTTCATTATTAAAAAAATCATTTAACATATATTTCTTTATTTTTGTCTTTTTATGACATAATATATCTTATTATATTTATTATTTCGTCTTCTATTTTTTGGTTGACTCTCTAGATGTTGATAGACATGTGTTCACAAAACATTACTAAAAAAGAAATGAGGTAAAAGAGTGAGTTATTATGATTATTATTAACGAGCAAGGCTCGCCTGATTAGCTGAAAAAGCTAGGATATTGGTGTTTAACACTTTACATGTTAAGTTGATTTTACTTACTAATTTAATAAATAAATAATTATTAAAAATTGTGAAATTTTTTATTATATTAAAAATATTAACAATTAAAGTTTTTAATTTTAATTATTTCTTTAACCATTATATTTAAAAAAATGGTCAACGAATCCACATTAAATTTGACTTTGAAGTCTGATGTTACAAAACACATGGGCTTGTTTGGATTCTAAAAGGGAATCTTGGAATGTACAAGAACAAAAGGGAAAGGCTTCTTGTGTGCTCAGAATTATGGTATATAATTAATTAAATGTCTCGTATATAATTGGAAGCTTTAAGATTTAAACACATCCTCATATGGAACTTCAAGAAGAAGAAAAAACTTGAGAAGAAAAAGGACGAAAAAAAAATCAATAAAAAAGGAGAATGAGATAACTTCTAGGCCAAATTTGCTATTTTTGTTTAGAAGTTATATATTTTTAGAGTGTTTCGGTTAGATGCACAACCAATAACTGAATACAACAAGGAAAGGAAGGTGGTGGTTCAATATGTTAACCATCCCAACAAATAACTAGCAGAAAAACAGAACCATCGGTCGTCGACCTCGTTGTTAACAGGTAGTCTCCGCAAGAGCACATGGTGGTTATGAATTAGGTTGGACTTTGGAGACGTTAGTTATTGGCACATAAACAGTTAAGTTAGTTACCACTTTCCAACAAAACACATGCATGTTTGTTTCCCTATGTTCTCTATAATGGCCTATTATAAATCATGAACCACAAAATTGTCAAAGGCAGGAGAAGAAGACAACAATAACAATATTTTGTATAAGCGAAGAAGTGCATAGTGTGTAACCCTAACCGTAGCCACCATGACTGTCTGCCCTACCGACGACAGGCATGTGGCCGTGTTGGCGTTTCCCTATGGCACACACGCAGCTCCTCTCCTCAACCTCGTGCGAAGAGTCGCAGCAGAGGCTCCCCAAGTCACGTTCTCGTTCTTCAGCACCAAGAGGTCCAATGCCTCCGTCTTCGCTGGCCTCAACGAGGAGCAACTTTTCAACATAAAGCCTTATGACGTGGATGATGGGTTGCCAGAGAATTATGTGCCTTCAAGAAACCCCAAAGACGCCGTCGAGTTCTTCGTCAAGGCCATGCCGGCGAACTTTAGCACCGCCATGGATGAAGCCGTGGCGAAGACAGGGAGGCACATCACTTGCTTGGTCTCTGATGCGTTTTTTTGGTTCTGTGCTGACATGGCTGACGAAATGCATGCAAAGTGGGTTCCTCTGTGGACCGCAGCGCCTCATCCTCTCCTTGCGCATATTTCCTTCATGCATATCAGGGAAAAGTTGGGACCTGAAGGAGGTATATACATATATAACATTTTCCCCCTCATTAATTTCTTCACATCATTGATTAAAAAAACTTGGATGCAATTAGAAAACAAAGGCTGAGTTGATTATTTTCTCTTTAGATTTCTAAGCTCGACTAGATATATGTGTAATGCTTATCGAGGCTATATTTAAAAAAAAAAAAAAAAAAAGAGTTATCTAACTTAGTCTAAGTAAAAATAATGTTAAACAATTTCATAAGAGATGATTGATACAGTTTTCTTGTATTCTTTAAGATGGTTGGTTACACGTATTAATTACACCAATAATATATAATGAATTTAATTTGTTTAACTCTATTATTATTATTATTATTTGAGGTAAGTTATACAATCACTTAAAATAAATTTAAGCTAAATAATATTCAATTTATTTAGGCGATTAATAAGAATTATATATTTGTCATGTATGTTTTGCAGTCCGGGAAAACAAAGAAGTCGATTTTCTTACTGGTTTCTCTGGGGTAAAGGCTTCTGACTTGCCTGGAGGATTAGCCGAAGAGCTACACGACCCTTTTTCAATAATGTTAGAAAAAATGGGAGAAGCATTGCCGCGAGCAACCGCAGTTGCCATAAACTCCTTCGCTGCAGTGCACCTTCCTATTGCACACGAGCTAGAATCCAGGTTCCACAAGCTACTGAACGTTGGTCCATTCATTTTGACAACGCCACAAACTGTTTCTACAGATGAGGACGGGTGCTTACCGTGGCTGAACAAGCAAGAGGATAGGTCAGTAGTGTACCTTAGCTTTGGAAGTTCAATAATGCCACCACCCCATGAGTTGGCTGCAATTGCAGAAGCCCTAGAAGAAGGTAAATATCCGTTTATTTGGGCTTTTAGAGGCAACCCTGAGAAGCAATTGCCACAAGGGTTCTTGGAAAGGACAAATACGCAAGGGAAGGTTGTTGGGTGGGCCCCACAAATGCAAATCCTAAGACATTCAGCGGTTGGTGTGTGCATGACACATGGTGGGTGGAACTCAGTGCTGGATTGCATAGTTGGTGGTGTGCCTATGATTAGTAGGCCATTTTTCGGAGACCAGATGTTGAACACTGCAACGATGGAACATCTGTGGGAGATTGGTCTGGGACTTGAAAATGGGATTTTCACTAAGGAAGACACTCTGAGAGCTTTGGAATTGATCATGTCAAGTGAGAAAGGGAAGATGATGCGACAAAAGATGGAGGAACTCAAGGATTTTGCAATGGCAGCAGCGGGACCTGAAGGTGACTCTACGAAGAATTTCTGTACTTTTTCAGAGATTGTCACAGGTTCAACTTATGAGCAATTACACCCGCAACAACAAGGTTTTCGAGGTATCCGCAACAAAATCGCAGGCGCATTTGCTGCCGCGCATTCTAGATTTACTCGTCGCAATAATCCAAAGCATTAAGGTTTTAGAAGCTTTTTGCAGGCACAAACAATTGCAAGGTTGAAATAATTAAGAATATCAGTTTCGAACCTTGGATTTTGTTCTCTAAACGGTAGCTTAATGAATGCACACTTACTTGGTTTTTGGTAGGATATATTTGAAGGGCTCCTGATTGTATTCCTAAACTTGCAAATCAACAAAATAATAATGAACTTCGATTTTATCCACACTTTGAAATCTTACAATATTAGTTGTCTATATATGATGTATACAAATTTGAAATTAGAAAATATAGAATGATTCTTAAATTTTCCATGTAAAGTCAAAAAAAGCTTTTTAATTAGTGGATAGTGCAAAAAATATCTGTAGTTAATTTTAATTAAGTTCTTAGAAGTCAGTCAAAAAAATTAAGTTCTTAGAAGTAAATCTACTTCTCTGTATTATACTTATAGATACCTCTATTAACTTGACATGCATTTGCAATATATCAAGCCAGTTTGAGTTCTCTCTTAGATATCCCTTCTTCTCCTCTAATAAAGTAGTATCTAGAGCTTAGTTTGATCTAGAGAATTGACAGAAACATTAAGAGTTTGATATATCGATAAGAAATGTTGTCTAAAAGATGAGAACGATGCCTTGCTAAAGACAAACGAAGGATCAACATGCCCTTACTCTCATCCATCAATGTTAGGATGATTCCATGTTCTAAAAATAAACCTCTGAAATTGCTTCAAAATTAAGAAGTTTGGGAAATTTCGGAAACATCCCTCGATCAAAGGCATTAATTGACAAAGTAAAGAAGACAAGACTTCAATAACATGCACTAAGAGTTGATCATTTTAAAGCTTTGAAGATGAACAGATCTGAATCAATTTCAAATATAGCTCAAGAGCAAAGACGGTAGAAATATGGAGATAAAATATAAGATGTTTGTGTGATGGAGAAGATTCTTCATTCCTTAATTTTTCCTTAACTTTGATGTTTGATTATGTAGCGTGTTTCATTGAAGAGTAAAAAGAAATTGACTCCATATACCATTAAAGAATTGACTTCATATAGTGTGTTTCAAAAATGTGCTAGTTATGTGTTGATGTTTTTTCATGTACAATACATTATTAATGTTACATCAACATATGTATTAGATTGTTATATTATCTATCATGTCAACATATTAATGTTTGTCAAAAAATTGATAACATGCTACTAAAATTTAAAAATATAAAAGATTAAGTGTACGATAAAAAAATTAAGAATCCATTACACAATCATAAAATTATTAAATTATAAGAAGGAACATTTTTAAAAGTCAAATATTTGAAAGCACTAGTCTTGTAATGGGCCATCTCTATCCCGTTATTTTGTTCTGTGGGCCTAGAGTTAATTAGCGCCATGTTCCTCTCGTCTTGGGCCTGTTGTGGCTATATGTATTACCAAAAAAAACAGTTGAACTTCCAACTGCTGAGAAAGATTCCCCCAGCCGCTTTTTTTATATGTCATGAACCAAAGGGAAAACTGAATGTGCTATTGGATGAAGGAAATGGCACGCTTGGAGTCTGATTTTAAAATAATAATAATCCTCCTAATTAAAACCTACAGACCAAGCAATCCTTAAAGCATGTAAAATGCCCAAACTCCCAAAAGGTTGCGGGTTTCTAGACCAACAGTAGAACTAAGAAAACTTTCTCATAGCTTATATATTCATTGATACGTAAGAAATTGCATTAAAATTGTCATTTTACTTTTCACTGTTTTTTCCCAGATATTGGTTAGTAAAAAAAATTAAGTCCAATTGGAAAATCAATCATATTAATAGAAATTTAAATTTGTTAAAATTAGCTTTTGATACATTTTCTCAACAAAAAAAAACCACTAACATATCTTTTTAAAACAAATGATGTAATTAAAATTATTTTAACAAAATAAATTCACATTACGTGGAGTTTTAAAAAATAAATGGTCCCATTACTCTAATTTATCTAATTACTATCTTTAAATCTTGAAATATTCTTAAGGCCATACTCTATTATGCAATATTTTATGTGGGTCTTACAAATTAATTATTTTAATTTTTCGTCTCTTGCACAAATATTAAATTCATATTTATAATATATAGGAGAATTTTTTATATTATTTAAATTTTTAATATATTTTATGTAGTT
>PYAF01000424.1:1852516-1876721 GCA_007407185.1 Glycine tomentella
CTTGAAATTACTATATAAAATTCAAAAAAATAGAATAAATACAAAATTTGAATATACCAATTTATATGATTCTTATATATTATAATTTATTTAAGATTTTATAATTGATTCTATTAAAATAAAATAAATATAAAATATGCATTAATTGAATTATTTAGAGAGAATAGATATAAAGATGTCATGTGATATCATTTCATAAAATAAAATCTTCATATTATATTATATATATAGATATAGATTTAGTGAAATAGTGATGTATAAATAATAGTGTTGACAATTCTTTGCAACGAATGGGTATTTTTAAAACTATAACTGTAATTTTAATTATAAATGTATTATTACTTTCTCCACAAAATAAATTATATTTTACTAAATAAAAATACGAATAAAATTATACTATAAACTAGGAGTATTTTATAAGTGACTTTGTAAAAAGCTTGTTAATAGAATGAAAATATTTATGTGCCAAAAAAACTAAAATAGTATGTTTTTTATTTAATATAATATAATATAATTTGTTTCCTTTCACACAGACAAAAAGAGCTGCAAACTTATTCCCCAAAGCTCCAAGAGTAGAGCAAAATAACAAAAATGACCATGGGTTTCATAGAAGAACGTAACCAAATCCACATTCTTCTCCCAAAGGTACAATTAAAATATTTCAACATTTTTTATAAGCAGAATGAGCAACATATTCTTGGTCGAAGAAGATATATATAGTACCCACTACCCAGTAAACTTGCATTACATTCACGTTTTGTTTGTTTACAGAGAAAATAGCATTATGCATGCATAGAAAAAGAAGAAGAAAAATCTCAAAATTTGCATAACGAAGTTTCAATACTTCTATTGTCACGGAAACAAAACCAAGCAGGATATTGGAAACGATCGACCAACGAGAAAGTTAAAATTTGTTCATAACTATGGATATAGCCATGCCATACATAGTTATGAACAAATTGTAACTAGCTAGGAAGTTCGTAGGAATCTTTATTTAACACCTAACTTGACATTTCTGGTGAAAGAGCTAATTATATCTTTGATATTTCTGTGAGAATGCTCATTAGGTAATAATGTTCATCTAATTATACAAAACAAACAGAAGAAGATGATCAACTTTAGGTCCACAATCTTATCATGAACTGATTAATTGCTTCTTTTTTTGTTACTACTACCCACCCATACAGCTCAGAAAAGCCAGTTTTTATTCTCCCTACCAACCCTAACCTTTGATACATATAAAGATTACCAGCGCATAACACAGCAAGAGGATGAAATTCTTGTTATAAATTCATATATTTATGAGTAAATCTCGCAGAATCACTGGAATATATATAGCTTGGATCAAATGCATTTTTTGGGGGCCACATCATGGATAAGTTTCCCAAATCCCAGTAATTTAATTGTATATTTGAGATTCTCTTGAACTATGTATTTGTATTAGAATCTCAGTTGGCAACAAAAGAAATGGAACATTATTTAAAGCTTAAGGAATATACATACCGAGTGCTAATTTGTGGTTGTTCAGAACAAACTATATAGTAGTTTCTACATTAATTACTCAGACATTGATTTACATTATTATATATCCATGACGTTGTTTACAAGAACTGTTACTACTCATTCTTCCTCTTTCCACATCTTATGACTAATACAACAAATTTGCATAATTAACCAGATCGAAAGTTAAATCCTTGTGATCACTACAGACTGTAACCCAGTTCATAATCTTGGAACATCCCTAGTGGTAGAAGAGCTGGAGTAGCAGATGAATCCCAGGAATTTGAGGATGCTGATTTAGTATCAGAATCATTTGACCACCATATCAAGCTGTCCTTTGAGCCATTCATCTCTCTGAAACAATCAAATCCAGCCATATCATGATCTTCATGTGGCACATAACCCATTATTCTGTTGTTGAGAATGTCATCTAGTTCAGTCTGCAGTGCACCAAGTTGCTGAAATCCCACACTATTAGTCTGCTCATGAACAGCCTCAGATCTTGGTGCAAGGCTTGAGAACATTGGATTCTTACTACTCCCAGAAGCAACAAAGGGAACTCCACTGTTACTCAAAGGAATATTCTCCAAAAGATGAACCTGAGGGTTATTGATCTTTGCACCATCATGTTGAGGCTTGCAGAACTCATCTTTTTGTTCTTGTTCGACATGTGGGGAATTAGGCAAAGCATTTTGCATCGCAGGGCTAGAGCCATCATTCAAAGACTGCAGGCTCTGGATCATCTTTTCTTGGAAAGGATGTAACTTAGGCCACAGCGCAGGGTTGTTGTAGAAAGAGAAAGGGTTTTGAAGGCTTTGAAGTTGCATGTGCAGTTGGAGTCTTTCAAGAGCTGAAGTGCTTAGGGCATTTGAATAACAATTCTCCTCTATTCCATTGTTTGTGTCTTTTGCGCTCAAGTTAGATTGTTTGCGCCTCCCGAGCAGTTTCTTCTTCAATCTAGTGTTCCAATAGTTCTTGATGTCGTTATCTGTCCTTCCAGGTAACTGAGCAGCAATTATGGACCACCTATACACATAGATTATATATGTTGGAACATGTTTAGTTAATTTCTAGGAATATTAATTAACCAAAGAAGAAGAAGAAAACATGTGGAGCTAGTTAGAGAGATTCTAGTGACAAAACAAAAAGGACAAACAATTATGTTCAAAAACTACAGCACAGGCTCGTAGATAGAGATGGGGGGTTTTGAGAGAGAAGGACCTGCTTCCAATGCTAATGTAAAGGCTGCAGATGATGTTGTCTTCTTCTTCAGTAAATCCACCATGTTTGATATTAGGCCTCAAGTAATTTAACCACCTAAGTCTGCAACTCTTCCCACATCTCTTGAGCCCTGCGATTTATTTGTATTCATCAATAAGGTTTGAATTAATCGATGATTATTATACTAACCAAAGTTCACCTCTCCAAACTAAATAGTATTACTCTTTGACTCAATAAATATATACTCTTAAGAGGAATATTAAAAAAATATATAAGAGAGATGAGTTTACCAATTTTCTGAGGAAGAGCAATCCAATTGCCACCAGTTCCATTCTTTTCAATGTAGGCTTTGAGTGCAGCATCCTCTTCAGGAGACCATGGTCCTTTCTTCACGTTGGCCTTGTCACAGCATGGAGCTCTACCCATGTTCTTGTGTTGTTGTCTCTCTCTGATTAGGTTTCTCTTTCTGTTTTCTTTGTTGAAGCAAATATCAACTTTGCTAGCTTGGATTGTTGGGAAACTACGGCGAAGGAAGGGTATGATTTATAGGTAGGGAAGTATGGCTGATGTGATTCTTAAAAGGACAAAAAGTCTTACACACCTCAACCCCTCCATTCCCTCACTAGCTATTTTCAACTCCATTTTTTTTCTTCTAGGGTTTATTCATCTCTTTCTCTGTCTTCCTTTTTGGATTAGTTCGGTCACCCGCGTTTAATTATGCATACAACAGGACAAGCGTAACATAAAATTTCTCTTCTTTTACATAAAAAAATTACACTGCTTTTTCATAGGTCCATTAGTTTAATACTTGAACCCGATGCTACAAGTATTTGATCAATAGAAGGCTCCATCCTCTTAGTTTGTCGGCATTATCCTTGAAAATGTTCCATTGTCAAGCCATCCCAACATATCTTATTATATTGATGGGAAATGTACTGCTAGCTTCCAAATATTCTTAAAATAAAATTACCCTTTTGTGTAATTAATTAACTGAGGAATTCTTGTGGAAGATGTTCGAAGGACATTACACAAATTGCTTTGATTCAGTCAATAATGTGATCATATAATAAAAAGCAAATACATTTCCGAAGAAAAATGAGCCTTCTGATTTATAATTTTAGTAGCTAGCAAGTATGGAAATTAAGAATATGAAAATGTTGCACTATATGGTATCAAAATTCAAAAGGGCAAAAAAATAAAACGGAAACTAAAGTTGCAACGTTCTTTTTTTTTCATTTTGGGAGAACAATGACGTTGCAGTTGCATTTAGTCAAAAACAAAATGTTGCATTGCTCATGTGACCAGCTGAGGACGTATACTTCGGACTTTTTACCTTTCCCTTTCTTCGCATCAGTGTTAGAATATTTTCCTTTATAAGTCAGCCGTGAATTTCAGATATTCCATGTGATGGTTGCCTTAAAATTGAAATGGAAATACTATTGCGACAAATTTGGTGATACCGAGGGAAAGGTTCTCTGAATATTTAAGCCCTACATAAATAGTTAGTGATATATTTATTTCTCAAGGTTTCAACATTATAAGCATTATCAAATGTTAAGGAATTGAAATTTTGTCAGAGACCAGTATATTCATGTTGACGAGCTGATGATGAAAGTTAGCAAAACTATAGTCAATGCCTTGACAATGTAACCATCGTTTGCTTTCACCACAAAATCATAACCAACTGATTCTTATTTGAAACCACGCACCAATAAAAACTGGCGTCTTTTCCATCACGACAAGATATTTCTAATACGAAATGTCGTGTCATGTTATTATTTGGCTCTCAAGTGCTTCTCTTCACCACCAGCCTCAAGAAACCAAAGTTATTTAGCTTGAATTCTTGACATGATATATCAATTAGAGACCTAAAATTGTTCTTTAACATTTACAAAGTAAGAAGAATATTTATAAATTATCATCAAGTGGTTTAGAGAGTTCGAATGTAGCTTTATTTTAGGTATATATAAAAGACAAGATCAACTGACATTAAGTTTCAAATCATTATTATATTTACAAATTTAATCAACTTTTTTTTTTGTAAATTACAAACTTAATCAATTCAACTATTCATATTATCTTTTAACCCACTAGTGATTGGCTTAGTAATGAAGTTGGAGTAGATGCATATAAAAACAAAATTTTGATCTTATCTTTTTGATTTTGTATATATATCAAAATTTATATAATTTGGACATCCTTGTTCGAGATTTGGTTAATTATATTTTAAAATAATATTAAAACAATAATAAAGTGTTAATTATTAGATAATAAAGTAATAATTTAGTACACACACATATATATATATGAGGAGCCTTAGTAATATATTATCTAATATACATTTTATAATATGTTTTATAAATAATTAAAATTCATTTAAAATTATAAAATCAAGAGTGAGATAATAAAAGTAAAAACTAATTTTTATAATTTTCATTAAATTTTTTTGTCAATATGTTGCTAATATTCTATTTCTTTTAAAAGTATATATTCTTATTGATATATCCAAGTTATAGAAGATCAAGATACGCCATAGCTCTCCAAAGAAAGGCTCTCCTTTACCAGCCTTGGAGCTCGGGATTGATTGTGCAATAATGTAGCTATGAGATTATAAAAATAGAAAATGAAAAAGTCAAACATTTGTTAAATTAATTGATATCTTATTTTTAGTCCTTTTTAAATTTTGGCTAGGAATTAGTTGGGTTATAAACAAAATCCCATTTCATTTTATTTGGTATTATTTTACATTTCTTCTTTGTTCCTGTTTGACAAGTTGGGTAGGACACGTTAAAGACAAAAGGAAACTGTATCAAAATAAGAAAAGAAGTAAAACCAAACAGAAAGGTCTCTGCAATTCAATATTTTTCAGAAGAAGCACCACTCATTGACCTTGGTTTCCTAATTTAATACTTCATCTAGTTTTTATTTAATCAATAAGCTGGAAAATAAAGGTCTGGAACCGCACTCACTTAGAAATATAACAAGGAGAAACCATCAAATTCAAAAAAGCACTTAGCTCCTAAATTTATAAACATTAATATCTTTATCATCGAATAGTCTCGGATCTTTGGGACGAAGAAAACATGCTTCTGCTTGTCTTTCTCCTTAACTAAGAATCTTTAAATTGACGCTGTATTTTTTTTCTTTCTGTTCGTCAAGAAAAAGGTGAAGCGAAATGGGGGAAAAGAACAGTGCATTTCATCATCGAGAAGACCAATCTAGCTTTGTTAATTAATACAGTTCTGATCAGAGGATAAACATGGAAGACGAACCGAAAAATATCTTGGTAATTATTGGTTCTGCCTTAATTTATTAATACATACGTTAAGGATCAATACTTGAATTATACAGTACTACATTATTTATGTAAGCCTCTTTTTTGTATTCCTGAAAGGTATTCCTTAAATTTTATTTATTTTTTCCTGAAAATTGGATCCCTAAATTTTATTATTCTTTGGTTAAATTGAATTTATAAACAAATTATGAAAATTTTCAATCTCTTTGATAATATTTTCACAATTAAACAAGATCTACTCTGAATTTTATTTTGTATGTAATAAATATTAGATATATAGATGCATGTCGATCATTTCATACTCCTTAATGTTTATACTAGTTTCTAGCCAGTGGAAAAATAATATGGTTTCACAATTTAATTTGTTTGATTTGCAACTCAACAACATATATATGTTAGATTACATTTTCAAGATAGCATTTCAGGAAAAACAATGAGTATACACAAAATCGTGGTTAAAAAAGGCAAATGTTAAGGGTGCTAGTTAAATAATTTAAAGAGGAAAAAATTATCAAAAAAAAAAAATATATCAATAAACTTTCACCGTACATCCCAAATTTTAGGTTATTGTCAACGAGCTCATAGTTAACACGGTCCAAAGTATGACCTTTATTGTAGTGTCCTTAATGATACAGTTTCTATCTTTTTTACCCAGTTCGATTTCTTCCTTAAATTCACAACATCTCTCTCTCTTTCTCTCGCTCACGTTAGGAATGTTCTCTTGAGAAGAAACGAGGGAAAGTAATGTAGGGAATTGGGGATTGAAAACAACACAACCATAATTTTTGGTTATCAGAAGAAATACCAGCTAAGCTATATTTCTCAACACGTTTTAAGAGCACTTTTATTCCAAATTAATTACTTGGTTTTGCTTTTGGTACATTATTAGCTTTTATATATGCTGATCCAGGGAAATACAACTTTGCTATCATGACACCTGTGATTCACTTTGTTTAATTTACTCTCTTAATTAGTAGAGTTTAGATAAGCATCAGAACCAAAAGACTCATTCTAATTGTATAAAAATAACTAGGGATTCGCAGAAAGATCACACTTTGTATATGTCGTCAGTAGGGTTGACAAAGATGCTGTTAGTAGACTTGGACGCCAAATACTTGTTTATGCCAACAGCAGTATCAATTCTTCTTTAAAATGACACTAATCACTAATTGCAGGAGCCTACGTATACGTGTGACTCGATCGTACTAATAAATAATTAAATAACAATCAAACTGTGATTATCCATGCTTCATGCACTTTTTTAAAAATATTTACTAACACATTATAAACAGACCTGGTTACGTTACTTAGTTCAAATTGATCTCTAATCGATCCCTTTAATTTCTCCAGTCACACCCAAAAAAAATTCAAATTGTTTCAACAATACTGGCATATATAACAAACCCATATATATTTGATACCAACCTGGATCACATAATCTAAGTTTTTAAGTGATATGGACTCTTAAAAGTAAAACCTCAATTAATGAATGCAGAATATTACAACTTCAAAGTTTTAGAGTTTTTTTTTTTTTGAAAGGATTCAAAGTTTTAGAGTTAAATCTCATTATAATCGAAGTGGAGTTTATATATATTAAAAGAAGGAGAAAAGCTACTCCCCTTTAGAAACCAAGTCTTAAATTTGTATTAATTAAAAATTAAAATAATTGCATCACTGTTGCAATCGAGTAATGCTACACAAAATAAAAAATAATTTACTAAAATTTACTGAGTGGGTGATATTCGACAAGTTAAAGTGGTCAAAACTACTTCAGATCTACGAGTCAACAGAAATCTCAATTATTCACTATGACAAAGATTTTAAATGGGGAACGGAGCTTGTTATATGACAGTGTCTTATCGGTTTCATATTCATATATTAAATTGTTGTAACTAACTAAAATGATAGCCATTTTTTGATGCTTAAAATGATAGCCATTTAACAAAATTTCTTTCATTGTAAAATGTAAATTGTTACGTGAATGCTTTTGGTGGTGATTCATCGTATAGAATATAGACAAATGTAAGAAGTCAGCCTACTTTGACTGTGTTAGGTACTTAATAGCAGTACGTACTAATAAAGGGGCAAAGGGAGTAGATGTTGATTGTGTCACTGAATTTGACTTTGTGGATTTTCTTCACATTGAGAGTTGGTGATGCTATAGCATCTTACTTAAAACTTGATTAAATAATCATTGAGAAAACCATTATAATCCTCTAATTGAAAGCCAATGCAACGATATTTATTTTAGATATATGTGGTATAGGCACAGAAAATTAATGGAGTCAACGATGTTCAATTTGTGATTTTGTCATTTAACGTGAAGCTTTGTTAAGTGATTCATTTGTCTTGCCAATATATATATATATATATAAACAGCGTTTTTTCATGTTGTTCGTCACTGAGGAGTTATGAACATGCCCACGAGTTCTAACTAAGTAATTATCTTATTCTTGAATAAGAAATGTTTGTCGATTGCCTTGATGAAGCATAGAGGAAGAAGAAAAAACAATTTTAAGAGATGAAACAACACTAAAAAAGAAAAAATAAGACATTGAAATTGACATGAAAAAATAATTTGGAAAACTAAATTAAACGAAAAAAAAGGCATTGATAAAAAAAAATAAGAATTAAATAAAATAAAATAAATTGAAATTCTAAAAATCTTGATTAAATTTAAAGAATAAAAATTATAAATATTTTTATTTTTTAAAAAATATCAACTTTATTTTACTTTGTTATTTACTCATTATTTTATATAATGAAAATTTAAAAATAGATAATATCTTTAATATTCTTAAATAATAAATATTTAAAAAAATCTCACAATAAATAAACTTGAATTTGATGGTACATACGTTTTCTCCTTTCAAACATTTGTCTTTTTTTAGTATTTATTTTATTATCTTGCTAAAATGTGTCTACAAAATTATTACGTACTCGATTATTTTGTTGAACGGTGGTACAAGGACATTAGGTCCTTCCACCTTCTAATAAGGAAGATGATCATATTCTCATACATCTATCTACAGTTGGGAGGCCCTGTTTCTACCTTGTGTTGAGTGATAATGCTGCACCTGACTAAATGATGGCCATGCTCGGGGTTAGCTTCAACCAAGCACATTTTGAGATTAAACAAGGATATGTTTGTCCTATACGTATATGTATCTCTCTTATGAATTGAATGACAAACAAACTTTCATAGTACTTATTTATATTCTTTTTTTGTAGGCTATATTTAAGAAATTTTTTGAACTTGAGGTGATCGATGCTTGGACCTCCACACGATGCATATTAACAATTAAAAAAAAAAAATAGTGCAATGGGGTGGGGGGGAAGAAAAGGACAGTGTAAATAGCAAGGCTTTTTAGAGAACAATATATTGTCTTCCAAGAAATCGGTACACAATTAATTTTCATAGGATAGACCAACGTATACAATAAACAAACCCCTACGCCTCAAGTTGTATGGAAAAATTACCTTTATTTATACAGCTTCGAGAGCTTAAACACATCTTTAAGTATGCACATTCATGTCATTAAGAATATGGTCTATCTCCTTTAAAAAAAAAGAATATGGTATATCAATATAATAAAGCAACTCAAACAAAATATCGATGATAAATTGAATTTGTTCCATCAAAATGGGAAGCAAAATTCGTCATTATCCTCCCCATGTGAAAGCACAGGAGGCATGTCGTTGGTTGATTTTATGTACACATCTCTCCAGAAGGCACGGTTCATTTGTGATGGTAAAGCCACAGCTATAGCTGTCATCACCCAGATCACGTGTAAAACTGCAAAAAGTAAGCAGAGAACTAATAAAATTACACATTATCAGAAGAAAATATTTTTCTGACCAGTATCTACATATTAACAAAATAACTCACAATGTGATATATGTAGCTTTCTTCAGAACACCAAGCTGCTTCTGGGAGAGAATCCATGCTATAGTGCAACTAACTGCTACCAAGGAAAATACCATTAAAGGCAACATTACAAAAAACTTTTTTAGACTAAACCAAGGCATGATATAACGATACAAGCTTGGATAAGCTTGAACACTCCTTTAAATTATTTTTTCCCTTTTTAAAGCTAAGCTTGTTGGTGCCTTGAACTGGAAGAACCATGCTTCACCTTATTTCCCTTTTACCAATTCTAGGCTACATACAACGTGAGAAGGTCAATTAACTTATTCAAGATCAATTGACTATTTCAAATTCATTGAAGCAGCCATACTCCTCAGCTTCTTGGAAATTTCTGAAAATGATGGCCTCTCTACAGGATCAGAAGCCCAACAACTTTCCATTAGAGATTTCCACTCAGGATCACACCATGTTGGAATTTGAGGACGTAAAGAGTTGTTGACAATTCCTCCTGCAAACAAAGTACGACAATGGTGAATATTGATATATAGCCTGTTCTTCTGAGTACCAGAAAATTCAGAACGCATTTGGAGCCACATATGCCCAAAGATCAAGACAATCCATCCTTATTCCATAAAACCAGCCCAAAGTTTTGATCCATTATCCTGTCTACCCGTTACCTGCAACTTTGTCGCAAAGATACTTCGGTACAAGTTATATACAACCTGTTCCCATCCAGTTCTAAGAAATTAAGTTCCTTACCGACAGTGGAATGACATGACATGACAGTAGTCCATCCAGGTATAATTCAAGTAAGCAATAGAGCTAAAGTAGTCAGAAACAGACCAAAATATCATCAATGGTACCTGAACTTCAACTTATACAAATAATATATTACAATGTTTTATTCTTCTTTTTCTTATTAATTCAGAGAAAAAATACAAAAGAAAGTGAGGAAGACAACGATTACAAGTCAACGACTGAATGGGACTGCCAAAAACAAAATTGCAACTCATGCCAATATTATATTTGCTCGAATAAATTATATCTAGATTCACTCCTACCACAGTTGAAAAACTAATTCCAATTAAGTATTAAAAATCAAATTTAAAAGCAGTCAGTTAGCGAGTTTCTGAGAAAAAGAGTACCAATACTCTTACAAGCACATTTTAACATGAATACAAACAAATAGAATAATTTTGCAACATTGAATGGAAGAATAATATGTAGCAAGACAAATTGCTTTATGCATTTTGTTTGTTACTTGGTTCTCACCTATTATTGAAGCACAATGCATATCAGCATAGGGTTCATTCCCGGTGAGTAATTCCCACATGACTATACCGAATGAGTAGACATCAATCTGCAGCACCAACAAGTATAGATGCAAGGAAAGATCATCAGAAAAAAATGAAAGGAGTATTAGACATGTAAAGACAAACAGCTATCCCAAGAATACCTTCTCTGACACCATATTGCTTTTCCCACTAAGTAGTTCAGGAGCCATCCATGGTAAAGTCCCCCGTACTCCACCAGACACTAGAGTGTGCTGTTTAACCTTTGATAAACCCAAATCACCAATCTGAAAAATTACACAAATCTCATTTCAATCTCCGCTAGCAGGTTGCTTTTGGCTTTTGTCTGCATCAGTGTATGTGTATGTATTCTTATGCGTACCTTGCAGATAGGCCGTTGAGGATCTCTCATATTAACCAATAGATTCTCACATTTCAAATCAAAATGAACAATGTTTTTTCCATGCAAATACTCCATCCCAAATGCAGCATCCATGGCTATAATGAGCCTCTTACGTCGATCTATTGTTCTGTTAAATTGCTCAGAATACACAGCATAAATAATACATCACCAGTCCATGAGGGTTTTCACAAGGAAGGCTGCACATTAAAGTGCCTTAAAACATATTAAATATTGATGAAATATAAGCCCATGCAAGCATCAATTTACCTATCTTTCTTATGCAAGAACTGTTTCAAAGATCCATTAATCATGAACTCTGTGACTGTTGCTAAAGAACCATCGGGGCCATCACGAACAATGCCATAAAAGGAGACAACATTTGGATGATGCAATGAACTCAACATCAATGCCTCCTTCCAGAAATCTGCGATCTGGGACAACAAACAGAATGAAATCACTATATAGGGGATCTAACAAATGTTTCAAATATGCTATATTTAAGCTTTTTTATTTGTCATTTCACTCCTCTTTTCTAAATATATAATGTGGTGTGGGAAATTCAGATGTTTATTTCATCCTACACCAAATGAGAGAATTTCGATGTAGAACAATGAAACTAACAACACGTCTCTTAACAGGGCTATCCCATAAACCGGCACCTCAATTTGATCCCTGACATCAATCCCAAAAGCAATTCTGTATTATGCATTTCTAATATTTAAAATATTTCTAGTGGAGCCAATATTCAAAGTAACTATTTTTATGGCGGTGAAGTTTTTGAGCTAGAGATTTGTGACTGAGATTAGAAAATTCTTATTCTACAAGGTATAAATCTACAGTTACTTAAACAAAAGGAAAACAATTAGACACAAATAATACCAATCTTGCTCTTTCAGATGGCCTTCCAGCAAAACAACTGGCTTTTATTCTCTTAATGGCAACGTCAGAACCTTTCCATTTCCCATGATAAACAGCTCCATAGGTTCCAGAACCCAGCTCACGGATCTCCTCCAAATCACCATTGTTAATAGTCTGAAAAATGATCAGCCTACCATATGAGGGACAAGGAAAGCCAGAAAAGACCTCAAAACATGAAATGATGAGAACATAATGGATGAGTAAGATGGAAAGAAAACCTGCAATCCATTAGCAAATGCTTCTTCCTCAGCCCTTGTAGACTCAATTTTATTAGTATCTACATGGTCATTTTCAGAGTCCAATTCTAAATCACCATGAGCATTCTACAAGACAAATAAATACATATCGTAATATGAGGCAATGCAACAACACCTCTCCTCAATAAAAGAAAACAAATTCACTTTTAAATTTTGAAAGAAGAAAATAAAACCATTTCATCCTTACCATTGGTTCTACTTCATTTGTTGTTTCATCTTTGGTATCTGAATTGTGATTCTGAGAATTGGCAGGCTCATCAGCTGCAGCTTTCAATTCCTCAGCATCTTCTAATGCAGCCTTTTTTACAGAAGCAATCAACTCAGGCAAGAAGCTGAATTGATCAACTAAAATAGAATCTTCTGGAATAGAAGGGTCCTTATCAGCCAGTTTCTCAACATGGACGCAGTCTGCTTCAGGTTTTGACTTTAAATTATTAGACTCAACAGAAGCAGCAGCTTCGCATGCATTCTCAGCAATTTTATTTTGCTCTGAAAAAGATACAGTCTGTGTGCCAGGGTTTTCAACATTGTCCTCAATTTCTATCACTATTCCTTCACCAAGCAAACTATTAGATTCAAAACTCTTTGCTTCAGTCAAATGAGTATCATCTCTTAAAATTTGTTGATTTTGAACCATATTAAAAGATGATTTTGGCAGCTGCAAGGGTTCCAAGCAGGTACCAGCATTCATGTCCTGTGGGGGATGAATGGGATGAATGGAATCTACAATAACTGGGTGTTGATTTTCTTGACCAAGGGGCACTGGATTCAGAGCATGTGCATATGGATATTCTGGGACGGCTGTACCATCATGTCCTATTAATTTCTGTGAGGAGTCAACCCAATGATTTTGACTATCCGGTCCAATGAAAAATCCTGTACTGCCCTCTCCCTTGATTAATCCCACATTCATCATACCATTCACCGGCTGAGGTGAAGCAGCAGCCTCATAAGATGGTCCAATATGAACAGGAACTGGAGTGTTTCTCCAGAAACCAGGTGGATGTCCACGGGGCACAGCATAATTACTATCTAATCCATAAGGAGAAGGTGAATTTCCATACCGCACATTGCACTCTTCCAGTGGAGGAATTTTTATAGGTGGTATAGAAGTCACGGTTTGGTCAGGGAACAGTTCGGGCCCCAATTCAGGTCCAGCCTGCTGATGAACATAATTGGAAGACAAGTTATGCCCATCAGTCACACTACCATGCCCAAGAGAGAAATTTGCAACAGGAACATCACAAATTCTTCCAGATCCAGAGACATGTACTCTTGATTCCTCAACCCGAGCAGTTGGATGCTGCAAGCACCATCCTCTCTCGAGATTCTGAGTATCATTATAAACAGACCTGTGATCATTATTAGGTTCATTGGGATAGATTGCCGGATGTAACTTTGCATCAGCATTCACTGTGAAAGTATCCCTATTTGGTGGGGGGCATTCTGCACATGGATTAGCAACCTGTGGAAGTCCATTACTTATATTAGAATGCTCCATATGTGGTTGACCTCTATGAAAACCCATGCGACACTGCTCACATATACTGTTCCCATCAACAACATGGGGACTATGAAGAATATTGCCTGGAAAAGCCGACTTTTCGCCATGTGCTGCTCCAGTCGGCACCCACATAACATTTTCAGAATATTGCAGTTGATTGTCATACACAGGATGATGATTTACGTGATGTCGCACATACTCTTCCGGCACTCTATCGATGCACGTATCTGGTAACTCGGTAAATGGCACTCGGTACCTTGTACCAGAAGGAGAAGATGGAAATTCATGGAGACCATGGTGCCTAGGGGAGTAATAGGCAGGATTCCAAAGAGCATCCATTTCATTATACCTCTGACCCATAGTTTGCGGGTGCGGGACCGTGAGATGATGCATATTATACGTCGACATAGATAGGTCCCCACTTCTCTGACTATGAATCCCACTTTCCACACTGATTGGATTATAGAACTGATCAGCAACCACATGAATATCCTCAACAGGACTCATCATAGGAAACTCCCCTAGTTGCAACCTCCTAAAGTCAGAACCATCGTTTAAACTATTCAATGCATCAACATACCTCCTCTCAGAATCATCCCCATCAATGAAATGCGAGGAACCATCCTGCTCGGATTGCGAAAACAGAAAAATCCTGAGCCTGGTGAATCCATCCCCTGACCCCAACTTGTCATACTCCTCCATCATGTTAACCACATCATCATCATTGACAACAGAGACAAGAGCATCAAGATCCTCATCAGGCTGCTGGTACTTCAACACAGCAGCCCCATCATACAGCTCTCTCATCTTCCCCATCAACTCTTCATAGCTAATATCCCTGTGAACACTCACAATTCGTGTCTCGCCGCCTACATAACGCAGCTTCCCATCTTGGGGGCGAGGCATTATGCTCCCCAGAAAGCTGCACAAGAACTTAACACGCCGGTTATCATCACCGGAACCGGAACCCGAACCGGTGGCCGGCGATCGAATTGGACTATCCATGATGAATCCTTGCCTGTGATCAATTACACTCTCACACTGGCTCAAGCATTGAAACCCTTTATTACACATGAGCACCAATCACATCATCACATCTTACAACTCCAAAGTTTCACAACCTCTAACAGGGTAGGCCTCCACCCAATAGGTGAGTCTATGATTTCAAATTACGTTGAAGATCAGGAACAATAAATAAACCAATAAATAAATAAATAAATAAATAACAAAAGGCCAATCACATTTCTGAGAACAACCACGAGGCGATTGCAGAGACAGAAACACAAGAATCGAAGCGAAAGAAAGAACCCAAGGCCACGACTAGTGCAGATCCAAATTCAGAGAGAACCATCAGCGATGCCTGACACGGCTAATAGCGCGATGCCCAGATGACAAAATTCAAAATTTATCGGTGTAAAAACGACCCAATGGAAAATAATTGATTGGTTTGAACAGAGTTGATTGTTCTCTCTAAGCCACTATCTTTCGCTGTTTTTGATGTTTTGAGATTGCGGAAGAGGGTACTGTCGTGAGGTTAGGAGTGGAAAGGAAGAAAAGGAGAAGAAGATGAAGAGAGAGATTGAGAAAAAAGGAAGGTGGAATTGAAAGGGTAGAAGAAGAAGGTGGTGGTGGCGATGAGAAGAAGCGCCATGAACATGGGAAAGAGGAAGAGAGTGGGGGGGCTGAGGTTGAAGGTTGCAATTGCATTGCAAGATGCGATGGGTGATTGCCATGTAGAGTCCCACGTGGCACTCTCTCATAAGGGTATTTCTTGGCATATTATTTATCTCCCTCGCATATGCCCTTTCGTCTTACACTCTCTTGGGCATGTGACGTATAGGGGTGTTTGTTGGTGGAATGGTCTATTTTAGTTGATTTTGATTAAATTTAAGATTTAATTTAATTAAATTTAATTGATTTTGTTTAGTTTAATTTTTAAAAGATAAAAATTAAAATTTAGTTTAATTTGTTTATGAACAGTTCGATTTGGTTCGAATTCTTTAATTACTCATTTAATTTTTTTAGAATTATTATTTATATAATAATTCTTTCAAATATTCGTACAATTAACACAATATTATCAAATATATGAAAATAGTAAAATTGATTTATTTAATACCATCAACCTAATATTCTAAAATAGACTTATAATATAAAATAATTAATAATTTAAAATCAAATTCAAAACAATAATATGAAGAAAAGAGATAAAGAAGACACATTCAATTTTAATGTAGAAAACCCAATTGGGTAGAAAAAGCATAACATTCAAATTGGATAATCAATCCAATGGACAATTCCACTATGATAATTTTGTGTACAAGAGTTCCTAGTTTCCTAGTCTACCCTTACACAACAATTATTTCAGTTGGTATCCTTGTTTTCCAACAAAAAGATATAGTCTCGATTCACCAAGAATAGAGATAGACTGATATCCTTATTTTCCAATCAGACTGGTATCTTAGTTTCTCAACCAGAAGTCTCACGTCTCAATTCATCAAAAACAGATAGGAGTGTTCGCGGGTCGGTTCGGATCGGTTTTGGCCAAATCGAATGAAACTCCAACTCAATCTCCTGGAAAGAGAAGAGGACAGGCTGGAAGTGGGACTGGGACTAGATCCCCAAGCCCAAGCTTGTGTAGCCTATGCAAAGCAAGCCGAAATTGGTAGGACCCAACCCAATCAAATTTGATCGGTTCGGTTTGGTTCGATTTTTAGAAGAAAAAAATTGAAACCCAACCCAACCTAACCCGATCATGAACAGTTCGATTCGGTTCGGATAACCGGGTTACCCATTTAATTTTTTTTAGAACTACTATTTTATATCACAATTCTTTCAAATATCTCATACAATTAACATAATATTATCAAATGTATGAAAATAGTAAAATTGATTCATTTAATACCATCAACATAATATTATAAAATAGACTTATAATATAAATTAAAACAAAAGATTTGTGAACAATATTTATTATAATAGTCTGAATCACAATTGTTTCTTACAAACCAAACTTTGTTATAACCAATTTTGTTGCAACCATATTTGTTGAAACAAGCAAATAAACAAAATATGATTCATTAATATTATAAACATGGTAAACAAAATATGAAAAAAAAAAGTGAAACAAATAACAACACATCTGAAAGAAATACATTAAGAAGTTATAGCACTTGCAGTTTCAACACTTGGAGACCCAATAAAAGAATAGACTGATATCCTTGTTTCCCAGTTACCCTTACACAACAATTATCCCAGCTGATATCATTGTTTCCCAGCAAAAAGCTCTAGTCTCAATTCACCAAGAATATAGAGATAGACTGATATCCTTGTTTTCCAACCAGACTGGTATCCTAGTTTTCCAGCCAGAAGTCTCATGTCTTAATTCATCAAGAACAGAGACAAAACTGGTATCCAAGTCTCATGTCAAACGCTTCTATATGACCTCACAACAATTTTCTCAATAATGCAAACATAAATTCTCTAAAACTCTAATATTATTTGGAATGGAATGCATACATGAATATCCATGTTTCTATTTATATTAATTTAAAAATATGATTTTAACCCATTTTTGAATGCAATCTTAAATATATTCTATCATATTATCAAACGTAATCTTAAAGATATTTTATTATATTATGCAATGCAATCTTAAAAATATTTTATCCTATTTTTTAATGCAATGCTAAAAAATATTTTATCCTATTTTTGAATACAATCTTAAACATTTATAATATCACACATTTTTTTATTGTTAAATTATTTTTTTAATTTTTAATATATATATAATAAAATTTATATTATTATTACGGGTTCACAGATCGAATCAAAAGATCTATAAATCTAAATTCATGACCCAATCCGTGCATGAATGTTTTGTTCATATAGATTTGGATCAGTTCAACATCACGATACCCCTAAGTGACCACCACACCTTCTATTTTCTTTTTCTTTTTTTCTCTTTGGTCAATTGACTCAATTCCCCCACGCACCCACAAATTGTGATCAGAAGATATACGTTTGATTTTATTTTTTCTTTAATTAATGAATTGAGAAATCGTGGAAGTAAGAGTTTGCGTAATTCAATTTGGTTTGGTTTTGGTGAAGAAATAAAATTGATTTGAATTTGGAAAAACATTTTAATGGATTGTTTTGATTTATATCATGGAGTTGTTTTTTGGTAGACTATGTCATGTAGTTGGAAACTTATAAATAGTTTTAAATTTTTTATTTAAAAATATGAAAAGCTTTAAAATTTATCATAAAAATACATAAGTTTATTGTAAAAAAAGTAACAATAATCTTTAATTTTAGAATTCTAAAATTTTAAATCTGTAGACATACAAATCAGTAGATTGAGTTTCAGAAAATACAAATTTGAGAATCAAACCAATAAAAATTAGAAGCAATTGATTTGATTTGAATTAGACTTAATCGTCTATAAAGATAAATCAATTTAATTTGATTTATTAGGTTTTCTTTGATCGAAAATATATAATATATATAGATATATATTATAAATCCTCCAATATTACACAAGTCATACTAGCATTCACTTTACAAAAAGTAACAATAATCCCGTTCCCTTTACAAAAGTTATACAGACTATAAATCTCCTTCCAGCACTCACTACATAAAATTGCAGTGTCATTAAAGTATCATATAAGAAACAGATATTATCAGATGAAACACTTAATTCAAGCCAGTACATAAAATTCCAAAATGAAACCGGCTCATTAACATCCAACTGCATCAAGTGATTCAACTTTGCATGTCATTTCTCTAGTATAGATTCATAATAGACCCACCACTTAACACCATAGTATGATAAATTAACTCAACAGTCAACCATATTATTTTGTCCCTATATATTCGTAACAGCATCCTTCCCATATGCCCCTAAAAACCATCTTACACCCTCCATCGTCAAGCTACATTCCTCCAACTCATTTTCGTATTTTATGTTTTAGCTTCATGAGTTGGCCCAGTTTAGACATCTTACTCCTCTCCCTTAACACCTTATTAGATTGGGTTGATCATATAGATGGGTCACTGATCTGAGTCCCTCTTTCCCCATCCACACTTCCACAATTTACCTTTTTTTGATTTTGTGGTTCTCCCAAGTCTGAGTCCCTCTTCTCCCAAGTCCCTCTTTTCCTCCTGATTGACTTTGACCAAAGCTCTCATTTGCCTCCTGTAACACTCCAGCCTTACCACTTGTATTAAATGATCTGTTGTTGTCCCCTTCCTCGAGACATAATAGTTTGTCGTGTCCTAGATGTACGATGCTATTCCTATGGCTGTTTGAATCCCCCCCACCACATCAACGACTCTCTTTTTTTTTTTTTTTTCCTTTTAACCCTTTGATACTTATCTTCAAATTGTCCAATGGATAATCATGGTGTGGAGCTATTGAGTATTGTACGATCTTCTCCTCCGACCTATCAAATCACGACTCATGAGGACTCAATGAAAAAATCTATTGTGGCAAGTAGTTCTTATGCTATATCATATTGATTTGAGACTTGTTAGTTGTTAATAAATGTTGTAAGAGTATTGTTTAAGAAAGTAATAAATAAATAATCATATAATATAAACAATACGTGGAAACATTAAATACCCTTCCCCAAAAAAAAGTGGAAACATTAAATCTCTCTTTTTTTCTTGCCAAAATGCAATTGAAATAAAAAAAAATTAAAGTCATATTTTGTTTTATTTTTAATTCATAAAATACATCATTATAATTAAAAATAATTAAGATGATTGTAATAAATACATCTTTAATTAAACCCATCAATTAAATCATTAAATCTTATATAAATTTTAATTTTATATAATACGGTAATCAGTTTATTAAATGTTATAAAATATTTTTTATAATTACAGTAATCAGTCGATATATTATAAGGTTGTCACATAGTCACATACTACATTACAACACCATATCTTTTTTTTCCATCAAAATGCCGTCAAAACCATTATAAAATTTAATTCATTCCAATATGATTTCGTAGTATTCAAGCCCAAAATCATGTCTGACTAAGAATTATGGGGCTACGAAAGAGGGTTCCAAGAAGTACAAATAAATCCAAGGAAGTCATATGGGACAACTTAGAACAATGATGCTATCCAAGTATCAAGCTCGCTATATTTGTACAATATGTATGCTAGCAGTAGCAGCTGCCTATTTGATTTTGATAAGTGTGCGCAAGGCGTTCAAGATAGTAAAAAATAAGATGCCAGTGAGCCTATACATAAAATTTCTATAAGAATTTTAACCACTATAAGAATTTTAACCACAGTATTGGTGATTACTTTTCCTTGTATCTCTGGAGTCTGAACTGTTCCATGTCTAACCTACCACCCAAATTGAAAACCGATATTCGTCAAACTGGTAGTATTCGGGCCATAATTTCTTTCTCCATCCCAATATCTTTCATCCTTGAAGCATGAATATTCAATCTTCGCAAGGAGCACCTAATTGCAATTGACAGTTTGAGTCAAAACATTCTGCAAAGCTATGACGAGGCTTGGGCCATTGCTGAACGGTACGAGAGCTGCTGTTCATAAAGGCCAGGGAAGATCTTGTATTTGGCATCATGGTACTTTTTTTACCTTTGGATCCTTAGATGGATGAATGACCTGACAAAATTCGTGGAAGAAAAACTAGTAGTAGCATCGGTTTTATTTTGTTAACAGAAACACCAGGCCTAACAAAAAAAATGCAAAATCGGTAATAGTTTCACATCGAACTGACCTATTGTATGTGCAGAGTCGGTGATAAATGATTATTTCTTAAACATTTTTTATACCATAGAGATATATCATATATTTGAACTAATGCTACGTTATTTATTCTAATTTAACTACACAATTCAGTTCCTAATACGTCCACTACATGTAATTTAATGAAATTGAACTTGATTTCTAATCTGAAAATAAAAAACTAATTTTACTTTTTTATTCAATTTTTCAACACACAAAGAAAGGCATCCACACCTGGCCAGCTGCATTCAGGGCTTTCATGGCCTCGCTAAGGCTATGATATTTCCTTGTAGCAACGACACCCAGAATAGCCGCACCCAAGAGCACAGGTTCACTTTCCCTTGGAAGAATTATAGGGGAACCTGGGAAAATTATAAACAAGATTCATTATTATTGAAAAAATTAAATATCAAATAAAGCTTCCATTATCATCCATGTCATTCCTTATCATTTGGATGCACAAGAAGTTCATTCAAACCAAACCTTAAACTGTGGATTGGTTTGTAAAATACATGGAAGAGTGAAGTATGATTTTTTTCAAGGTTGACCATCAAACTAGATACTGGCATAACTTTGCTAATATTTTAAAACTGGAGTACACTTAATGTCATTCTTTACATAGAATAAGGTCGATACAGAACATGTGACACAAAGATATGATTATCTGAGTTCATGCAAACATGCTCCCCACCCCACTCCTCAACACATACCAATAATATCAGCATGTTCCTGAATAAAGATAGGATTCTTTGAAAGGCTGCCACACGCAAGTAATGTGTTGATCTGCAAGCAAAGGCAGAACAGTTATGGTAATAAAAATTCATCAACTCTGTATCAACAAACGAGTAATGACTTGGGAACATAACAGGGATATATAACAATTATACATATCATTTTTAGCTACTTGTAAGGATACTACTAAAACGATGTTAATAACCAGAATATAAAAGATGGCCCTTAAATGACCGACAGTAGACCAATTGTCTCACGTGCCAAGGGTTTGGAAGGTATACACAAGAAGGCTGAAGAAAGTGGTTAACGTGGCAGGGCTAGTGGGAGTCAGTTACCGAGTAGCATCCAATGGGCATAGTGAAATTACAATGATAATTTAAGAGAGGTTGCTAGCTTAGAGGAGAGAGAGTGTGAATGATTATTATCTAGTTCATCAGTAAGCTGAGGATAGAGGTGTTTTTCTTTAAAAGCTTTTCCCTGGGAAAGTGTTAGCAGTAGCTATTTTCTACCTTTCTGGTGTTATTCTTTTTCTTCTTCTGTAATCCCTTTATGCTTTGAAGCGTATATAAAATACAACAGAATATCCTTTGGTTTTCACTATTTATTATTGGGTTCCTATCAAATGACATATACAAAATTGAGCTCAAGCATCATTGTTTCCAACATCTTGTTCAGAAGCTCAAACAATGAAATCTCTGAAATATTACATAGAGAATTAGTCTTGTTAAGACATTTCTCAAAATCAGACTTGTTGACATAAATATTTAGTATATTCCAAATGAAGAAAATAACTTACTTTGGGAAGCAGCTCTATTTGCAAGGCATGCAGAAGCAGCATGGTTTTCAATTATATGATCCAATAATGCATCAGTAGCACTCTGTCCACCTTTCATTAGCCAATATTCTGGTACCATTGCTGAAAGTTCGGATAGAGAAAAAATGCACCACAACATAGAAGATGCAACAGAAGCAATGATGAGTGCTTTAATCAATGTTAAGTGTAATAGAATAAGATGAAAATTAAATTAAACAGGTTATTCCTTCAGGTGATCCTGTCAAATGTAAACTCCAACTTCATTTATTACTTATGTTTTATACCAATATCATTTCAATGCTCCTCAAAAAGGAACTAATCACAAGTAGCCACACAGATATCTTTACAAAGACACACACGTTAATGGGGTTAACAAATACAGTCACAACATCAATGATAAAATGAGACAAACATTCAATCCAAACAAATACATTCCAGATCCAGGTTCCAACCAAAGCAAATTCAATTCCAGATCCATATTGAACTTCCAAAGGGAGAAAAACATTGAGTTCAATATTAAAGCTAAGGTGAACGGACACAGTTTGCAGTTGCACAAAATATTCCACCAGATTATTTCCTGAAATTAAAAAATTGATAGACAAGTAATAAAAATTTGATATCATCCCAGTCAAAGAGGTCATTAATTGTTAAAAAAAAAAACTTCTTATTTCAGACTTTAGACAGAAAAAAATCATTTGCAGATAAGGAATGCAGAAATATGTAGCATTTACTCGAGGGTGGGATCCATTTACAGACATGCACACACAGGATAGGGATCCATTTACTCTAGAAATAAGTTTCATTAAACTCACTCTGTTTAATCCATCTACTGCAGTAAAATTTAAAAGTTCTTATTAAGTATATCAGGTCTATAAAATTTTATACAATTTAAAAATTATTTGATAATCATCAATTAACTTTATTTTAACGTATTGTGTATTTTTAAAGTATAAGTAAACATTGACTATAAAATTATATACCTATTAATTTTATCTAAATTTTGGCATGGATGATCATCAAGATAATATCACATGATTTAATGGCTATATTTGTTAAACTCATTATATAAAAAGTTATTGAGAAAAATCTCCATGACTTACACCTATAATAACTGAATTCCTTCCTCTAAGTTTTGGTATGCTTTCCCCTAATAGGTTAAACTTTTTGAGGTGGCTGTTGACATAATATCAAAAGGCTCTATGAACAAGCAAACATGTTCAAGCCATTCATCTAGAGTTGTATCCACACTTCAAGTCCAACAAGCACATGCATTAGTTAGTTATTAAAAAGGACAATGTTAATAAGATGAATACCTATCTCAGCATGAGGTCCTTCAATAAGATCACCCAAACCAATTTCCTCCCAAAAATCATCATCCCATCCACAAGCTTCCATGTCTCAAGACTATTTATCATTGACATGCTGCATGTGTGCATTGTTGGATATGGCTCATCTTTCGCAGTCAGATGACAACCCTTCTTGTTGGCGGGGTCAGCAGAAAGCCAACTGGGGTCCCGCTCCCAGGTGAGCGGGCGGGGGTCCGGGGGGCAGCGCCCCCAGGCCCGTAGAGGCTAGGTACTGTTGTGGGCCTCTGATTCTTTGTAATATTTTACTTTTATTAGTAGTTTGGGCT
>PYAF01000424.1:1876821-1930832 GCA_007407185.1 Glycine tomentella
CTCATCTTTCGCAGTCAGATGACAACCCTTCTTGTTGGCGGGGTCAGCAGAAAGCCAACTGGGGTCCCGCTCCCAGGTGAGCGGGCGGGGGTCCGGGGGGCAGCGCCCCCAGGCCCGTAGAGGCTAGGTACTGTTGTGGGCCTCTGATTCTTTGTAATATTTTACTTTTATTAGTAGTTTGGGCTAGGGCCCATGAATAACTACTGTTAGGGTTTCTTTTAATCCTATTTATATTCCCCTTGTAAACCGAGTGACTTGAAACGAGTGGCGGTGAGGAGATTATAGTACAGACAAGCTGGACGTAGCCTACATTGGGTGAACCAGGGTAAAATACTGTGTCATATTTCTCTTCCCTATTCTCTTTTCTGTTTTTTCGATTTGTGTGTGATTGTCGATTTCCAACATGCATGACCCAGATGTGTCCATTTACAAACTGTGGTGCATAGACTGCGAGTATCATCACTGGTTGCCCTGAAGAATTAGTAAAAATTAATCCAAGTGAAGTGCCACGAGACTAAAACAGAAACCGATCTTGGACATAGAGAAGACTTCAACTACATAGAGTACCTGTATGACAACCAATCGCTCAAGTCCATCCACCTGAAAACCATTGACCAAGATTCTTGCAAATTTTCTTTAACCCATAGAAGCTGAAAAGTTCGATTATATCAGTAAAAGTTCTTAGAAAATTATATTTCTAAACGTTGATCTTCCATTAATTTATTAAAACATTGGTTGAGTGGTATTTTCATGTGTCTTGTAATATCCCTAATGTTAGTAATGTAATCAATGAATATTAGACAACACATGGTGAGTGTAGTTGAATGGTGTAGCTTATAATTGAACGGAATCATGATAGGTGGAACCATTTCAACTCTTCATGAAAGGGTATGATTTGAATGGATGCAACTCTTATTGAAAAGATATGAATGAGCCATTGGAACCCTTCATGAAAGGGTAGGTCCTCTCTCCACTTTCTCTATAAGTATATGTTTCAGGACATATGGTAGAGGCTTCTAATCTACATACACTTACCCATTGAGTTCGAAAAAGCCAAAAAGGAGAGCAAAGAACATATCTTACGAATCCAAGAAATCTAAGGCATTCAAGTGAATTTACATTGATCAAGAAACAATGGCATCAAGAGACAGGTACCATTGACCTTTCCTAATATTTTTATGGTGTCCTAATTTGTGTAACTATGATCTAATTAATTATTTATGATGTATGAAAAAAAAATTATAAAGTCATAATAGAATCAGTAAAATTGCATTATAGCAAAAAATATAAATTAAAATGAACTAATAATATATTATATGAACAAGCAGATTGTGTAGAACTTGACAGTTTAGTAGTTTCAAAAGGTAAATCCTGTGTTATATAATTCTTTTACAGACAAGTTCATTTAAACATTATACTCCAAAAGTTCAAACAAGAACTCAATGATACATATAACAAGGGAATCGACAAAATAAAAAGTTTGAAGAGAAAAACCCTTTTTTCTGTTCAAGAATAATCAGTCAAAAGATAATCTACAAATCCTATCAATTGTGCCTAGCTGGTCACCCACTCAGATTAATCATCATGTTCCTAAACTTATTCCAGTATGGATGGCAAGTCCCTGTCCCAGTTGCAGATGTTCTATTTAAAACTTTCAGTGATCATTGCCATCAACATGCATCCAACATTTTTACAACAAACGGCATGTAACCCGGAATGCTTACAATATAAGTTACTAGACAGTATAATATGTAAAGTGACCAGTAGTGAAATAATGGGACTAGTTTACATAGTACCTTTGGTGGCTCCATTTCAGGTGAAACAGCTGCACCCCAGTACTCCAATACAGGTGATTTAGAGGAATTGATCCTTTTGGCTTGTTCTACAGCTCTATGATCCATCCATACAATCACATTTCTTCTTGAATCACCACTCCAAGAAACGGAAACAGGTGAGCTGTCAGAATCCACTGCATAATCCATAAACAATCAGTTACAGTTACTTCACACGAAACTAAATATTCCATGTTGTAAAGAGGGGGGGGGGCAACAAAACTATAACATACCAAGAGAACAAGTAGCTGCAAATCCCATACCCTTTACTTCTGTTGATGCAACTTAAGCTTTAGAGCAAGCTGCTTTTACAGCTGCACAAACTGCAAGGCATATATCTGTAGAGGATTACAAAAAGATGAATCTACATTATAAATATATACATTAAATATCAAGTCTCATATATTTTATATTTTATTTTAATTCAAAAAATTATCTTTTATTTCTCTCTTCTTTATTTCTGTCATCTAAACCAAACACACCTTTAAGTTATTGTTTCTCTAATTTTAACTTTTGTATATTTTGATCATTTCATACTTAAACCTAAATTTATGTTTGTTTCAGTAAATTTGTAACACAACGTACGCTCGGTCTCTTATTCCTCTCTCTCAATCTAATTCCTAGTAAATTTGTTCCTACTGATTTTCATTTTCAACATATTTTAATTGGATTATACTGATATTTGAATATCCTATAAGAAAGATGAGACTTGATAGATAGTACTCACATGAATAAATAGAAATCATAATCAATAAATATAAAACTTGACATTTATCTATTTTTAAAATATTTTAATTGGATTGCTTTGATATTACATTTGTTATGCCGACAGGCTTTCATGTTATATCATATGCTATTTTTTAAAATTATTTTCCTAATACGATGTTGATAGTGGTTGTTCTCTTTTTATAACCAGTTGTATTAAAATATATTTCCATATAAAGACCATTAAAACATACACTCAATATCTAAATTAGTTTTTATGTTGCTTTAGATATTTTGTTTATTTGCATAGGGTAGTTGCTTGTATACTGCTTAATGTTGTTACCTGTGGCACTTGGGTGTTGTGTCAGTATCCTATATAGTTGTAAATTTTAGCCAAACATTATTGGCCGGTTGACTTTGGTTGCAGTATCTTTTCGTGTTAACTTAAATTTGCATATTGATTTGATCTTTAGGGAGTAATATAACACATGTTTTGATATTTTATTCCTACTAACCTTGTGGTGACATTCTTTTTTCTTATGTACCTATATCATAAATATGGTGTACAATAATGGTTTCTATTTATTGGGACAAATTCTAAATATCTAGTTTAGTTTTTGTGCACAATTGGATATCTTGTTTTTGTACATTTTTTATTATGTCATAGTTCAATTCTTGTGGTCAACCCTAGATTTAGCACGTGTTTGGAAAACCATTTTCTCTCAACTCAACCATCATATGATTCTCAATATATGATTTAGTTTATATGCACATTTGAATATGCCACAATTCAATTCAATTCATTTTAGTTCAATTTTGATTTGGTTGTGTGGTAATGATTGATGCTAGTAAAAATGAGTCTTCAAATTCCCAAATTTTCTTAAGCCTCTTGTCGAATCCCCACAAATCAAAACGCTTCAGAAACCAAATGAAGTCCGATATATTAAACTCCCCCACGACCTCTACAACATCAGCCACTAGCTTCATCATCTCTTCAACTTCGTTCTCGTTCTCAGTACTTGTCTAACCTATTGGTGAAGTGGTTAGATTGTTTGGTTGTGATTGATGTTGGTAGAGTTTAAAAAAAAAAATTGGTGAGGATGAAGACTTTGAAGATGAAGGCTTGAGTTTGAGTTTGAAGATTGAAGTTTATAATTTAAAAAAATTAAATAACAAAAAGTGGAGGGATGACTAAAAGCAGACACTATGTTAAATTAATCTTTTTAAAATTTAAATTCTAAATACATTGATAATAGATTGACAAAAGGATCAAAACGAAATAATTTGAAAATATAAAAAGATAAAATGAGATTTTTAAAACATAAGGAGCAAAATGTTTTTGGAACACCTCATATACAAATTTACACCTAGAGAAAAAGGAATAATAGAAAAAAAATGATAGATGTAATTAGTATTTGACATGAGAAGAAGAAAGAGATAAATACATATGAAAGACGTCAATAAAGTGTTGGGATGTTCAAATATCACTATTCTAAGACGTAAGGGATTGTTTAGTTGTGGGATAGAAGTTACAATTTAAGGGATTTTTTTAATAAAAAAATGAGTCCCACATATCTTTTTACCTATTTTAATTTCTCTTCCACTCAACCAAACATATCCTAAATCCTAAAGGACAACATTGACATTTAACCTAAGACAACTTGGGATGTTTAAAATCAAATAAAATTATTTGTAAATTGTCAAGCTCCAAATAGATTGAAAACTGTAAAAATGAAAATTTTAAAAACTTACATGTTTTTTGTGGTTTTATTCAATTTTCGGATGTTATAAAAATCTGAATCAAACAAACTACATAGTGTAATTATATTGATTTTTATTGTGATAATTAATAATAAATATTAAATAATTGATTATTATTCTTTTACTTTATAATGCATATTTTATTTGAAAAAGATGTATTAATATGGTTAAAAATAGTGTTAAATTTCATGTTATACACAAATTATTATTATTTTATAAAGAAATGTTGGTAATAACTTTTCATATTAATATTGAAAAGAAATGAAAATAATAATTTTAAACTAAAATATGTTAATTTTTTAATAAAATAAAATATATTTTTAAAATCATATAACACATATTAATTGTGTAAGTTTAATTAATAAATTTAAATTATGATAATAAATAATAAATAAAAAAACACAGAATTAAACCAAATTAAATCATAAAAATTTAGTTTGATTCAATTTAGATTTGATGAACATCCGTGAAGAAAACACATGATATGAGAGAACTATTAGAGAGTATATGTTTTGAAACTGCCCTTGCTTGGTTTCCAAGTTCTTCAAACAGCGGATATCATTTGAGGTTTCCCTCCTTTCCCACTTGCTCACTCAACTCCTCCTTCGCCAATAGACATGTTCCGCTTCCCCTCTGTCCTTCTCTCCCGCCGCCTCCACCGCCGCCAACTATCCTCCTCCACCACCTCCCACCCGCCCTGCCTCCCTCTCTCCCACCCCATCTACCTCATCTGGGGTTCCAACACCGGCGTCGGCAAAACCCTAGTCTCCGCCGGTATCGCCGCCGCCTCCCTCCTCTCCTCCCCCACCCCCTCCCAATTCCACTACCTCAAGCCCCTCCAAACCGGCTTCCCCTCCGACTCCGACTCCCGCTTCGTCTTCAACAAGCTCCGCCAACTCTCCCTCCTCCGCAACCCCCACATTCCCCTCTCCGCCTCCCACCGCGTCATCAACGTGTCCCCTTCCGTGACGGCGTCAAATCCGTTGGCCGTCGAGGAAGGAGTTGGGCCCCACTGGGAGCTGCTCTGCAAGACGCTGTACGCGTGGGAGGAGGCCGTGTCGCCGCACTTGGCCGCCGAGAGGGAGGGTTTTGTCGTGAAGGACTCGGCGGTGCTGGAAACTCTCGGTGAGTGTCTCGAAGACGTGGCGGAATGCGGGGCCGGTAAGGAGAGATCGGAGGTTCTGTGTGTGGTGGAGACTGCTGGTGGAGTTGCCAGTCCAGGACCTTCTGGCTCGCTTCAATGTGACTTGTATAGGTCGGTGTTGTTGCAATCTTGTTCTTAATAAGAATTGTTGCCATATTTATTTATTTATTTTTGGGTTAAATATGTTTCTTCTTTTTATTTTCTGTCAGGCCATTCCGTATTCCTGCAGTTCTTGTTGGTGATGGGAGGCTAGGAGGCATTTCTGGAACAATATCAGCTTATGAGAGCTTGAAGCTGCGAGGTTATGATGTTGTCGCTGTTGTTTTTGAGGATCACGGTCTTCTAAATGAGGGTCCACTAATGTCTTATATGCGAAACAAGTAAGCTTGATTACACTAGTTATTATATTCCCTTTTCTGATTGTGACTTGTAAAACAGAACTTTTATTGCTTTTAAAGGATTACTTATGTTCCTTTTTCTCAGCTTGTTTTTTGTAAAACGGATAAATTTGGACTGAAAAGGTTATAAGCACTGAGCAGTGAGCACTAAATCTCAATTTTTGAAAACATTCTCTATTTTAAGTACTGATGTCTTATTAAACAAATTAGTCAACAGTAAAGGTAAAGCAAAGTATTGGCAATTAATTCAATTAGTCTACAATAAAGGAAATGATTGTAATTTAGTTGGTTAAATAAGAAAAGAATAATTGTTTTATGGCGAGTGCATTTAATGACCTCAAGCATGCTGAATGGTTTCAGCATTATTTATTTATTTACTTAAATTCATTTTTGGCAAGTATTGAATCAGCACCACTAAAATCTTGATTGGACTTTGGACAATTTACACAACTTAACTGTTGGGTAAAATATTAGAATGCCTTTCAGAAGAATTAGTTTGAATGTTTTGCATATCAAAAGTGGAGTTTCAAGTTTGAGAATATTTATCCCAATTTTTTTTAGTAAAATGATATTTGTTTAAGTAAAATTGATAAAATTACTATTTATGTGCTAATTTAGCGAGTTGGACACATTTATTTGAAAAAATGTTGCTTGAATATTATTGGTGGTGATAATTTGATAAAATCAAATATTTTGACGAAAGTAAAAATTTTTACCTGTGCCAATGTGGGTTTGAGGCTTTTAAGTTCCAACTTCCAATACAGAATCATTCTCTGGCAATAGGTTGCCATATGTGGGTTTGAAACTTGAAATTTTCAGCTCTGAATTGAGCTTTATAAACATCGCCCCCTCTCTGTATATGCATACTTCCATGCATTTGAAGTTCCTTTATAGCCGCATTTAGGATTCAATTTATCATTAATCTTTTTGATTTTTAGCTTTTCTGCTGTTTTGCAGTATTAATGCTCTATATTCTTATGTACTATGTTTGCTTTCTTAATGCAGGGTCCCTGTTCTAGTGCTACCACCTATTCCAAAAGATCCATTGAATGACCTAATGGAATGGTTTGAAAGTTCTCATTATATATTTAGTAATCTAAAGGAAATAATGCTATCAGCTTATTTTGAGAGAATTAAAAAGTTGCATGACATGCCGAGAGAAGCAAGGGATATCATTTGGTGGCCTTTCACTCAACACAAACTTGTTCCTGATGGGGGGGTCACAGTAATTGATTCACGCTGTGGTGAAAACTTTTCTATCTTCAAGGTTTGTTTCTTGTAAAATCTTTATTCATTATTATTTTTTAATTCCTTAAAGCTTTGCAATAAAAATCTTATTGGGCTGCACTATGTTGGTGAAAACTTTTCTATCTTCAAGGTTTGTTTCTTGTAAAATCTTTATTCATTATTATTTTTTAATTCCTTAAAGCTTTGCAATAAAAATCTTATTGGGCTGCACTATGTTGAGCTTACCTTACTGCATCTAGTGTTTGCTTTAGAGTTAGATTCAGTGGTTTTATGGAATTACTTCATTCATACTTCTTTATATTTTGATATTGACTCGTAGATTTTTTTGCTTCATCATGTGATTTTTTTTAGGTTCAGAAGACAGAAGTCATAGCACCACAATTTGATGCATGTGCTAGTTGGTGGACTCAAGGACCCGATGCTATAATGCAGGTCATCCTCATTTTAAGCTATTAACTCTGTTATTCGAACTAGTAACAATCAAATTGGCTGTCTGATTGAGGGACAATAGGACATATACTTAAATAGTCAGTTTGAAGCCCAAATAAAAAGAAGGGTTGAATGTAACGTTTAGCGTTTAATGAATATACTTAATGAATATTAATGAATATATAGTTATTTGATACCAATTATGTTTGTCATATTTAAACTTGGTTGCCCCTTAATGATATCATCTCTCAAGTTTTCCTGTAATGCAATCTTTCCATTTAGGTGATTTCAGACTGCACTTGCTAGGGAGATGGGATATGCTGCTGCAAGATTTGGGCATGTAATGTTCCCTGAGAATGTTCATGAGCCAGCCTTGGATTGTGCTGAGCTTTTGCTTCAAGGTGTGGGTAAAGGTTAGTATGTCCTTTCATTACTTTCACATTATATGCATATGGGTCTGTGTGTGCATAAACTATTGAGATTCCACATTGACTAGAAATATGACCAATGCAGTTCTCATAAGACTAGAGCAGTCCACACTCCACACTTTAAAAGTTGATTTTGTGTGGTTGAGTTAGGATCTGAATTCTGATCTCAAGGCTATTTGATACTTCAACTACAAATATACGTTTCTGTTTAATCCTACTGATATTTATAGATGTTTGCCAATGCTCATTGTTATCTATTGCATGATGATACATTATTTTATGAGCAGTTTGAAGTTCTTTGCATAGTAGCTAACTCATTTGTCGTGCAGGCTGGGCTTCTCGAACATATTTTTCGGACAATGGATCTACAGCAATTGAAATTGCTCTCAAGATGGCGTTTCGTAAATTTTCTGTTGATCATGGACTTATTGTGGATTGTCATGAGGATACCACAAATGAAAGATCCACTGAGCTTATGGTTGGCTCCTTCAGTCCTTTAATTAATCTGTGATAGTTTTTGTCTCAGTGTATAAAGTTCAATTTTGGCGTATGAGGATGGTATTCTATAGAAACAATGGTATAATTTACAGTTAAAAGTAAAAGAAGGGGAATATTGGCAGCTAATATCAGTCAAGCCCTTTTTATGCTTGGGGAGAGCAAAGCAATAGTTTGAAAACAAAAACCACAATGTTATGTGTCAAGAATATTTCCTTTTTGATTGAATATTTGTGATTATATGCATGAAGTGTCAACAGTTGAGACAATACAGCTAGGATATGTAAAATGTTTAATCCTTTTTATTAAATTGCATTTCATCCTATGAAGTTCACATGTTTTTAATGCTTGTGGATTTCATTATTTCAGGTCCTTGCACTTCAGAGATCTTATCATGGTGACACATTGGGTGCTATGGAAGCACAGGCACCGTCTTCTTATACAGGCTTCTTGCAGCAACCATGGTATAGAGTATAGATATTGCCCTCTACTGTGTATTTGTGAAATTGAATCTTGCTACTTTGTTTAAACTTTTGACTATTGTCATTTTGCACTATATTGTTATCAAAGTAATATGTGATAGATATTGGCTGAAAGTACTCCTGGTGAATTTGTAGGTTTTGAGTTGGGGATTTAGCTAGCACGAGAGTTTATAATCTCTCCATGTAAAACATTATAAGTAAAGGTGTTGGAAGATAGACCAAAAATAGACGAAACAGTTTTGGTCTGTGAATTTCTGTTCAGCATAGGTCTGATTACTAGTTTTATTTATTTTAGTTATTGGTTAAAAATCTATTCTTCATGTCAGTATACTTTTGTTTTTCGAAGCTATGTTCTATTTTGTTTGTGAATTTTGATATTGATTGATAGCTTGAGTCTTGATACTGTAGATCATCGTTTCTTGGAGCATATTTTCCATATTACTATCAGCCTATCAGGGAATTGATTTTAGTTTTCTAACCCAGCTAATACTCCTGAAACCCTAGCTAATACTCCTGAAACCCTTCTAAGTTTAAATTCTGTTTCATAGGTACACTGGGAGAGGTCTTTTTCTGGATCCTCCTTCTGTTTTTATGCACAACAGTACATGGAATGTTTCCATACCTGAAGGGTATCATTTGGAAAGTCTGAAAGGGGAAAGTTTCAGTAAGTTCAAAATTTCCAACTTCAATTCCTTTATTGATTACTGTTTAGAATATAATTGTTTTATTGTTGATGCTTTCACAGCCTTTGCCTCACCTGATGAAATATTTCACAAGGGCAGAGATAACTCTGAGCTTGCTACAGTTTATTCATCTTACATATCAAAAGTATTATCTGGATTTAGAGGGTCAAATAATGTTGGAGCATTGATTATGGAACCAGGCAAGATATTTTGAGATTTTTCTTTTGCAGATTATAGTACAATTTTATTTTCAGTATCACCTCCTGTACCCTTAATAATGTAATCCTGTTGATCTTATATTAGTCCAGTACATGAAACTGAGAAGAAAAGTTTCTCACTTTGCACACTTCAACATGATAACACATCAAAGTACTTATCTAAATTATGCCCACAGTAGCACAATTACCTGTGTGAAATGTGAATGAGAGTGGTTCTAGGTCTTTCATACTTATTTTTTCTAGGTTCCTATATCTTCTTTCTAAAAATTGTTTCAGTGGCTCTCTGGATATTCTAATTAACTTATTTTCACCTTTTCTGGACATTGATCATCTCATTTGGGGCCTGAGCTGTTATTTAGTTATACAAGGTGCTGGTGGAATGCATATGGTTGATCCACTTTTTCAGCGTGTGCTTGTTAATGAGTGTCGGAGTAGAAAAATTCCAGTAATCTTTGATGAGGTTTTTACTGGCTTTTGGCGTTTGGGAGTAGAGGTAATTTCTCTCAGTGAATGCTATTCTCTTATTTACAAAACTGTTTTTCATATTCTTCATTAGTTCATTTATTTGATCAGCAGTTTATATTTCTTCTCACAGACTGCAGCGGAGCTAATCCATTGTGTACCAGATATAGCTTGCTTTGGGAAGCTGATGACTGGCGGAATTATACCATTGGCTGTCACCTTGGCAACAAATGCTGTTTTTGATTCATTTATTGGAGACTCAAAGGTATTGCAATTTTTTTTGGAAGACTTCTCTTTTGCAGGTTGGCTAGTAGACACGGAAAGTCTGAAACTCCTGTTTTATTAGGTTTTGGTGCCAATGGAATGGATTTGTTATTATACTGATATTACTGACAACTAATGTATAATTTTTGCTGGCTGCTTTCCATCATTATTTGATTATCTAATGAAAATTATTTTGTTTATTTCCAACTTGATTTCCTTTTTGATTTATCAACCTATACAAACTATTAAGTAGCTTGAAATGATTGCTTATTCTTGATTGTAGATTTTCTGAGTGCTCTTGTACGTTTGTAAACCAATGCCTGAAAAATATACTGCATGGTTTCTAGTGAAGGCAATGGTATTTTTTTAATCACCATTTGTATTTTAAGCAATTGACATGAATCTATGATAGATACCCCCAGTTAGTTAGTTAGGTTAGTTGGTTGAAGGAATAAAGCATGTTTGCTATATAAATAAAAAGGGAAGCGAAGAGAGAAGAGGTTATGTTGTCAGTTGTGAGAGCATTGGAGTCTTTGTGCATTGGGAGGTTCAGATCCCCTATTGTATTTAAAGGAGAAATCTGTTATTTTTTTTTATAGTAAAACACAAGGTTCTATCAGTATTAATTTGCTCATTATATTTGGTCATACTAGTATTGTGTTCATGCAAAGCAAAGTTCCTGGAAGTGTTTTGATGACATAATAAAAGTGATGTATACTCTTGTTTTGGTTAGCTCAAAGCCCTTTTGCATGGACATTCTTACTCTGCACATGCTATGGGCTGCGCTGCTGCTGTTAAATCAATCAAATGGTTTAAAGATCCATGTTCCAACCCTAACATCACTTCTGAAGGAAGATTACTTAGGGAGGTATGATTACTGTGATTTTTTCCCTCTGAACTTATTGTATTAGCTTCTTATTCCACATAATAATAAAAACCCAGAAGAGCATATATTTAATTTATATTTTCTTGTAATCTTTTTCAAGGTTATATGACTGGATGACAATACACCAACCATTTTTTTTGATGTATTTCTTGCCATGTAATGAAACAAGGATTTGTTATTCACTTGTTAGTTGTTATTACCATCCTATCATGCATTTTTGAATTTGTGCATTCGTGTTTTTGCTAATTATAAATTGGACAAATGTTTAGTGTTTCCTTCTATCCTCTTCACTTTACTTTTGCTTGCCATTATAAGATGGATATATAGTTTTTTTATTCAACTTAAAATAAAATTCAAGGAATTCATAAAGTAAATGTTCTACATGATGGAAATCTTTCTTGGACAATTTTTTTTTTTTTTTTGCTTTGGATAAATTTTTCTATTGATTGTTACAACAAAGATAAAAAGTGGTACATTTTCTGCTGATTATGATTGAAACATTTCTGCCACCAAGTTATCTGTTATGGACTATGGACCTTCACATTGGAATGATAGGATTGAGTCATGGATCTAGAAATGGGAGATTTCTTGCAACCTATAGTGAAAACGAAAAACGAGGAACATACTCGTCCTTGATAGAAACCCTCCCAAACTAACACAAGTTTTCTGAAATTAGTTTATCATCAATAATATTCCTATCAGATACTCCCTTTAAAAAGGCTTACAAAAATATTCTTAATTAATAGGACCATAATTAACAATTATCCTAATAACAAGTTGTTGGTTTGAGTGGAATCGAACTCAGACCCATTAAGCACTCAAGACCCTTTAAGCAAAGTCTCGAATTCAAGTCTAGTGGATGAAAAAAATGTGATTGGAAGGGGATATCCACTAAAGGTTGTCAGATAGGTCTCCCAATGGAGATAAGTCAACAAGAATAAATAAACAAAATATTCCTATCAGATCCGCCCTTTAAAAAGGCTTACAAAAATATTCTTAATTAATAGGATCATAATTAACAATCATCCTACTAACAAGTCATTGGTTTGATTGAAATTGAACTCAAATCCATTAAGCCAAGTTTTGAATTCAATTTTTGTGGATGGAAAAACATAATTGGAAGGAAAGATCCACTAAAGGTTGCCAGATAGGTTCCCTGATGAAGATAAGTCAAAGCAACAAGAATAAAGAAATAAGATAAGTTGAAATAATTCAAGATTTAAATAAAGAAGATTTGGTAATACTAATTAGTGGTCCACTTCAGTATCTTTAATGAAACAAATGATATATGTTCTAGTTTCCATAGACTGACTTGGTTTGTTCCAGTAATTATGGGACTTGTCAAAGTTAGCATTGGAAGCTTTTCATATGAAATTCGATATGGCTGCCCACTGCTTGAATAAAGTATGTTATTGTTCACTATAGAGTAGTGTTCATTTGATCAAACTTTTATTGTGCATTTGCAGTTATGGGATGATAACATGGTTCACCGGATTTCATCACACCCTGCAATTCAAAGAGTAGTTGCTTTGGGAACTTTGTGTGCCTTGGAATTAAAAGCAGAAGGCAATAATGCCGGGTATAAATTTATCAACCTTATCCTTTCCCCTTTTCAATAGTTTTGTGCATCTCATGTTCCAGAATTCCTCTGTTAGAAAGCTTAACGAGCATAATTTATGTATAACTGTGTCATACAAGAGAGTTAGTATGTTTCGAAACTAGTGATGATTGCAAGTAATATCTGGTAGTGTTTATACTGCTTTGCTACTACTGTAGTTTTGGTAGTTATGAATTGATATTAAATTCCCTTAAAAAACTATTTCAAGAGGTAAAAGGAAGCTCGAGAAAAGATGGTTTTGATTTTAGCAACGTGTAGATTGACAAAATATCTCTTGGTGGTACTAAGATATGCCAGTGAACTACAATCCAATGTGTAATAATTGGTCATGCATCCTTCTGTTACCTGCAGTTTTTTATTTTCAAATTCTTGTTTTGTTACAAAAACTTTTTAACTTTTTGATGGGTAAAATGTACAAATAAACCATTAATTTTGAGCACTTATTGATCCTTCACGAGGTTTTCTTCTAAATAAAGTTATACACAGGTATGGATCGTTGTATGCAAGACCACTTCTTGAGAAGCTTAGGGAAGATGGTGTATACATGAGGCCTCTGGGTAATGTCATTTATCTGTTGTGTGGACCCTGCACATCTCCAGAAATTTGCAATCAATTACTCGTCAAACTTCTTAGGCGGCTTGAAGAATTTGACGTATGTAAGAATTGAAGTGGATAAGTCCAATATTCCTGCTATGGATTTTAGCTAAGTTTATTACTACTATTATTTTTTGTGGGAAGGGGCATGAATTGTAAATCCAAGGGTTGCAATTAGCTTGGTTTTGTTTCAATTCAGTTTATGTATTTTATTTATAAATAAAAAATGTATCTTATTTCAATTCCCCCCCTCCCCCCCTATTTTTAAGATGTTATTAATAAAATGGTTAAAGTATTTAATCATTTTCTTTCAATATTCTTGAAAAAAAAAGTAAGTTTTCTAATTAAAAAAATTATATTAACTGAAAACAAAACCAGAATAAATTAAACAGTCAAGGGATTTAACTTAGTTGATTAAGTAAAGTGTGTGAGTGATAACTTAGTTGATTAAGTAAAGTGTGTGAGTGATTATTGTGATGTATATTGTTGTTTGAATGTTATTAACTTTTATTAAAAATGAATTATTTGATGTTGGATTTAGTATATATGTGTGAATGTTAAGACTTTGTCGATAATTTTTTTATTTAATCTGAATTAAACTGTTTCTTAATTTGAGAATGATTTTTTTTCCAAAATAAATATTGCTCTAAATTATGTGTCTGACAAACATTATTATGGACTACAGAAATATAAGTAATATACTTTAAAGAATGTGTTTTTTTTTTATTCAATTGACAAAAAAAAAACATTATTATGATTTCTAGATGCATAACTTACATGTATAACAATGATGTATAGAAAATGATGTTAAGATATCTGTATTCGTAATTAGATTTTTGTGCCATCATGTTTTATTATCATTTAATATGACAAAAAGTACTGATGATTTTGTTTTCATATTTCGTAAGCTGAGGGGGACTATTTTCCAAAAAGATATGTATAGAGACTCTTATAATTCAGGTTTGTTCTCTTTGTATGATCTATTAATTAATTAATTGATTTCTGAAAATTAAATTTTAAATACGAAGAAAGAAGAAATAAATGATTTATAAAATTGCTAATATGAAGAAATAGAAAAAAAAGAGAGATGTTGATTGAGTATTTGTAAATAATGTCTAAATATAAGTACTTATGCAAAAAAAAAAAAATCCTATTAATATGCAACTGTTTCCTTATTTATTTATTTATTTCCTGACTTATAAACAAACGGCATTAATGGATAATTTTCTCATAAATACTTATGGAAAAAATAAATGTAAAATGAATTGTGTTTTTTAACAAGTTAAAATTAACTCATGTAATACAATATTTAGAGAAGTTAGATAGAATTTTTTTATAAAAGTTAAGTTTATAAATTGATTTTAAGTTTATAGAAGGAATTCGATTGATTTCTTTTCTCTTGTTCATGGAAAATATATTAAATAAGATTTAATTACTTAAGAAATTTTTTTTTTTAGGAAAGCCATCTATAAGTGGATCTAAAAGGAACAATTTCGCAGATTTTGTTGGATGTTTCATCAATTTTGCTCGATTTGGCAAACTCACATTGAGTTAACGTCACTCTACGGCTTTCAAACTGCCCCAGCGCAGTTTTCTTACACACACCCCAAACACTGACTGGTTTCTGTGAATCCTCACGTTTTTAATGGTTATAAAAACAAAAAATGTTGACCAATAAACCCTACTAGTATTCTGTTCCTCACCCTCAAATTAGGATTTAGAATTTTTAATTAATTAGGATTAATTAATTGCAAAACCAAAGTCTCTTTCTCTTTCAATGTATCTATCTATATACATCATATCTTAAGTGATAGATTTCAAATTGAGATCTTAAACTATTGTTTAATAGATCTCATAGAATTAAAGATTTCTTAAATTTTTTTTAATTTTTCTTTAATGATAAATGTCATTTTGAGATCTTAAAAAGAGAGAAAAAGAAATTTTTTTTTGAACAATGTAAAGATCTTAAAGAATCCATCATCCATATTGAAAATTTCTTCAACTTCTTTATTAAAAAAATCTAATAAAAATCATATTTTAAATTCAAAATTTTACACTAAAGATACTTTAATGGGTGACACGAACGTACCGTGGAATTGTTAATTTATTCTCCTTCGGTATTAATTAAAGAGTGCAAACAAGAAAACTCTCAAGTGCTCCCAGCCTGCATTATATGTATCATTGTAACCATATAAATTATTCATGTCTTTTCAATATGACAGACAGCTAACGTAATGTTATGTACTGTATTTAGTACTAATTTTTACTGGATTATTAACAAATGCCTTAAGAACATTAACTTAAAAAGTAAATAATTTTTGTTATTAAAATTATAGTAAAAAATATTAATAATATTTTAAAACTTTTGATTCCTTAATCCGAAGTTGTGATGTTGTGGCTGTAGCATGCTGTTATCCACAACAAAAGTAAAGTGATGATGTTAGCAGTTGGTCAGCCAGTGACGTGATCGGAGAGTACAGGGTATCTGCAGTAACATAGCAAGTGCCCCTTTCCTTTTTGGTTTTTTAATCTCATCCACCAAACATACGGCTACGATTGCACGACAAGGTTCGTACGAGATAAATCAATTACTTCTAATAAATAAGCCACAGAAACTCAGAAACATGGTCCTGCGTCAATAATTAATAAACTAATATTCATATACCAATGATCAAAACAACGCAATAAGCGCATCATCGTTAAATAAAAAGATTAGATGATCATACGCGTGAGTAAGATGTTAATTCAATTGGTTAAAGTGATAAGGAACATTGTTCCGCAAAGTAGGTGATTATTCCCCCCTCCAGTTGAAAGTCGCCAGAGAAGACCGTACTGCATGAACGAACTGAAACAGTTGGACTTCCAACTTAAGGCAAAACAAAACTCATTTTCATCTCATGTAATTCTCTCTCTCTCTCTCTCTCAGACACACCCACCCCAAACACTCTCAAGTTTTCTCTCTCAGGTGGTAGCATAGCACCTTCGTTGTCTTGCTTTATGTTTTCCCTTTACTTTATCTCTATTTTTTCTTTCAATTTTTCAGCTCGACATAAACAATTTTGTTAGTTTTTTCAGTGTGTTTACTTCGTTTCCGACTGTTTTTCTGATTTTCGATTATTTGCTGCTAGAGGTTGCGTATATATATTTCGGGTTTCGCGCGTGCGCAATTTGAATTTTTTTTTTTTGTGAAATTCGAGTTTAATTTGTTTTGTTCTTGTAATCTAGATCTGTTATGAGTTTCGTCTTTTCGGGCGTTGTCGCTGCTAGGGTTTCGTTGTTTGTTAGTTTCTTGTTTTAGCGTAGGTGATAGTGGTGAGTTTCTGTGGTTTTTGGAGTGGTTGCAGATTTGGTACTTTAGGGTATTGTTGAAAGAGAGAGTGTAAATGAAGAAACCAGCAAGCGAAGCAATTAGTATGGGGAAAAGGAGCCTGGAGGGTGGAGAAGATGATCAGCCCGAACGAAAGCGGCCTGCTCTTGCCAGGTAAATTAATTGCTCATCGTTTTTCAATTGTGTGCTTCCTTGAATTTCCATTCTAAATCCACCTTTTAAGTTTGGGATTTTAATTTTGCCTTGGTCAGTATTTTGCATTAGTTAGTTATTCCGAGCAATTGATAATTTGTTTGCGGGGGTGTGTAGAGTTCTAGTTCTAATTAAACATGGGAGGTGCTGTTTGTACTGATTCCCAGTTGGAAGCAGGTCAAAGGAATGTCAATTCACTGTAATTGAACATATGCTTACTTCTGAAGATATTTTGAGTGTTGGTTAATTATATCACTATTACTAATTTTTTACCCCTAATTTGCTACTTGAGTCTGATCGCTGTGGCTATCTTACTGAAGTGCTGTTGTAATTGAACCTTTTTGTTGTCAATTATCATTTTGAATGGAATATTACTTGTTACCAGTGTTTGAGACATACCGGTGTCATCTTTTCACTGTAGTGGCTTATGTGAAAATGCTCTTCTTGACGATTTTGATTCCATTTTGAGTATCATGGTGTCATGCTTTTAAAAAGATTCTTTCTGATACTTCTAAATCATCCTTGTGGTTAAAACAGTTATTTGAATGGCCAAGCAAAGTTAACCGAGGTTGCAACAGTTAGTTGATTTGTTTTTCTTGTTTTCTCTTGCTGCTGCTTTTTTGCCCTTTTTTAAAGTAAGAATGCTTAATTCTCCACTGTCCTTTATATAAGAAACGAATAACTAATTCATCAGACTAATATAAGTAGGTAAGTTAGTTAATTTAATTAATATTATTATAAATTTAAATCTTATTCCAAAAATACCCATAGAAAGTAGTGGTAATATTTAATGATACTACACATAATTCAATAGATGATGCTTTTTCCACTAATGGATGTGGTTGCATTGTTAATAGGTCAATAAATGCATCCACCTGCATGGAGAATGAATGAGCATCTTTCACAATAAATTAAGGATATAAAAGAAATTTAGCAAGTACTGCATCTTAAAGTACTACAATAGATTCATTTGTTTCTTATAAAAAGGACTAGAGGGTATTTGATTGTGTATCTCACTCATTTTCTTCTCTAATATTCTTCTTTCTTTAATAATTTTTTTCCTTGTAAAAAGGTTGTAACTCGGAATATACTAATCAATATTGTGACTTGAGAGATTGTATCTCTTTTCTTATGATATAAAATATGTATTACCACCTCTTAAAAAAATTGAAACTTGTTTCCTTGGTAAGGAAGGTTCTTGGCTTGATATTATGAAGCGCATAGGTGGAAAGCATTTCCCAGTGTATAATCTACAGTCATTCTCTATAATTTTTTTTTTTTTTTAAATTTCCCCCCCTCCGTTTACTTATCGGAGCATGTTTTTCTATTGTTTGTTAATGACTTTTTTTGTTTGTTCAAATGCACTCTAAAAAGGTTCTTGGGAGTTATGATCAAATGAGTATTCAGTAACTTATAAAAAATAAAATGTTTTAGTGTTTATTTCTAGTCAACATCAACAACACCTTTAACCAAAGTTAATTGGGGTCGGTGGTAGATGAACCCAATGATAGATCGGAAATAAGACCAAGAAAGAGAAAGGGAGAAGTGGAAAAAAAAGTAGGAATAAGACAAAAGAGAGGGAAAAAAAGCTAAAATAAAAGAGGGGTAAAAGGAAGAGGGGAAAAATGAAAGGGAAGAGAACAAAAACAAGGGAATGATTGGAACATAGAACTACTAATGGGTTTAACCCTCCACCAAACTTATAGCTTTTCTTCACTTCGTCTTAAGACATACCGTTTGCCAATCTATATTCCACTCCATTAGGTCTTATTTAACTACCTTTCCCCAGGTAAGTTTCGGTACCTCTACCTCTCTTTGTGTCGAACTCTTGGTAACATATTCTTGTTCTTACGGGAGTATCCAGTGACCGTCTCATAACGTGCCCAAACTATTTCAATCTATGCTCCATCATCTTTTCACATATCGGTAATATATACCTGTCGTCGAATATCTTCATTTCTTATCTTATCTATCTTCGTATAACCACACATCCACCTTAACATCTTCATTTCTGCTACCCCTATTTTATGCATAGTAAATCAATATATATATATATATATATATGCTTTTAAACTGAAATAGTTATATGATTATTTATAAACTCATCTATTAAACTTATAATGAAAGAAGAATTTTATTTCTTATTAATCATAATCCGTCTACTTGTTTCTAATTTATATTTATTGTTAGTTTCCTATAATTGATTGATACATATATTTGCAGTGTAATTGTGGAAGCTCTCAAGGTGGACAGTTTGCAGAAGCTTTGCTCATCTTTAGAACCCATTCTTCGTAGAGTTGTAAGATATTTGGCTTCACACTATTTTCTGCTATATACTTTTCTTTTTGACATGCTTATCTTTTTGGTGTGGGGAACTGGGGCTATGCATTCTACAAAGTTATCTCCTTTTTACTCCAACTGGAAGCCATTTTTACACATTACATTTACATCAATTTCTGAAGTTATGTCATCCAATATGCTATTTGAGAATGCTGGAGTATTTGAAGTGCTACCATGATATAGGCTTCAAAAACCCATTTTTATCCTTGAATAATGTTGATTTGGGATTTTAAAGAAAAATTCTGATTTCTCCCTGATTTTTGACTTATAAATATGTTCTTATTGCTCCTAGTTTGATGTAGTATAAAAGATTTTGTATTATAATATTTAAACTAGTGGTTATCCTACTTACTGTATTCTGCTATAGCATTTTCAGAGCTGACTGCTATGTGCCATAATCCAAGATTGATAACTATGTTGTTTAGATCAGGACAGTATATTGCACAAACAATTTGCTTTCAATGTTCCATCTAACTTCATCTTATTCTTCCTTCTTAGTATGTCATGATTATAGGTCATTTATGTGAAAACTAGTTTGGCACATGATTGAGAAAATGAGCAATTTTGTATTCATAGATGAAATTATACTGTAATGTGATTTATTATGTTATACTTGTAAGTTTCTGCATTTGGTTCTTAATTGATTCAGTAATACTGATGGGGAACAGGTCAGTGAAGAAGTGGAGCGTGCTTTGGCAAAGTTAAGTCCTGCAAGACTTAGTGGAAGGTTTAAGAAATACTTTGCAAATGCTAATCATTAAGAAAGTTGCATTATAAAAATTAAATTCCATTTGCCCTTTTCCCACCCTTCTGATATTATGTCCATTCTTTCAAACATATACACGTAAACTGCACCACTTCAATGCCACCATAACATCTGTCATTAAATTTAGTACCTCAATGAGTCTGGTATTTTCTTGTAACAGTTTAAAAATTCCAGGTCTCCTCCTAAAATGATTGAAGGCCCTGATGGTAGAAGTTTGCAGCTGAAATTTAGGTCCCGGCTGTCTCTTCCCCTATTCACAGGAGGAAAAGTGGAAGGCGAGCAGGGGGCTCCAATACATGTTGTTCTGATTGATGTCAATAGTGGAAGCATTGTAACATCTGGACCTGAATCCTGTGTTAAACTTGATGTTGTTGTCCTTGAAGGCGATTTTAACAATGAAGATGATGAAGATTGGACTCAGGAGGATTTTGAAAGCCATGTGGTAAAAGAACGTGAAGGAAAGAGACCTTTGTTAACTGGGGACCTGCAAGTGACACTCAAGGAAGGGGTTGGGACATTAGGGGAACTGACATTTACAGATAATTCCAGCTGGATAAGGAGTCGGAAATTCAGGCTTGGCTTGAAGGTTGCATCAGGTTTTTGCGAGTCCATACGCATTCGTGAAGCTAAGACAGTGGCTTTCACAGTTAAAGATCATAGAGGAGAATGTAGGGTTATGCTTCTACATCTTTTAGTTTTTCGCTAGCATCAATGCTCTACCTGCATCTACACTGTAATACCATCTTTTAAATTTTATATTTTGACCTTTTTCTCAGTATATAAGAAGCATTATCCACCTGCATTGACTGATGAAGTGTGGAGATTGGAGAAGATAGGCAAGGATGGGTCATTCCATAAGAAGCTGAATAATGCAGGAATAGTCACAGTTGAAGAATTTCTTCGGCTTGTGGTTAAAGATCAGCAGAAATTGCGAAAAGTAAGTTTAGGTTTTGCGTCTTAATCTTGAAGTTAGGTCTTTTTCCAGTTGTTTTCTTATATCATTCAACTGTAGATCCTTGGGAGTGGTATGTCAAACAAGATGTGGGAGGCTCTTTTAGACCATGCAAAAACATGTGTTCTAAGTGGGAAGCTCTATGTTTATTATCCAGAAGATGCAAGAAATGTGGGTGTTATTTTTAACAACATCTATGAGCTGCGTGGCCTTATATCAGGAGACCAATTCTATTCTGCTGATTCTCTCACTGATAGCCAGAAGGTTAGTCCGTGTCATGTGTTCCATCTGCTGATATTAATAGATAATGCTATGACTTTAAGTGTCTGATGAGCTTCTGTAGTTCTGTATGATAGTTTTTTCTTGTCCTAAAGTTTAGTATGCACTTAAGTTTCTGGCATACTTCAGTCTATTAATTTAATTGATGCAGCATTCCTGTCTGTATCTTCTTCCCTCACACTTGCAAACATACAAATATTGAACACAAATAAACAAATAAATCTGTAAATGTTATATTACTGATTAAAATTCCTAGATAATGATCAGGACTGTAACATTTAAGACTTGCCAAGGCTCAAAGTTTGCAGTTTTCTGTTGGGAATAGTGTAAGCTTATGGTATCTTCAAAATACTTTTGCAAGTCCAGGTTTATGTAGATTTATTGGTGAAGAAAGCATATGAAAATTGGGATCAGGTTGTGGATTATGATGGCAAATCACTCGTGAATGCTAAAATTGCTTCTGAAAATGAACTTTGTTTGGAGTCAATTGATTATGGTAGTGGTTTAGATCATCAACTGCAACTGCCGGCCCTTCCAGTGTCTGTTCCTTCTGAGCAGCAAATCAATTCAGGGATGCCTGTTGGAGGTAAGCATTACCATTTCCTTGAACTCTGATTTGATGGATGTCTCTTCTCACCCCACCCCATCTCTCTTTTCATTTGGGCTGGGGTTGTCAGATTCAGTTACTTTTGTGTCTCAAAATATGAGTTCTGAGTACAGCTTTCCGATGATAATATTGATAAAAATGAGATATTTTCTGTAATATTGTAAATAAGCAAATTTCAAGATAAAAAGATATTTTAGAAATGAATCTTCTCCTCCCAAGGGAACTATTGCATATACATGAATAATTTTGTTTGTTTGCAAGAGTTGTGCTACATTGCTGATTGCAAGTTGTGATGATCTTGAGTTGCAAACGTATGCTAATACAATCCCTTTTCAGGTTATAATGATAATAATATAGTAACACGATATCCAACCCAGTCATTGATTCCAAACTCCAGCTCCCGGACTCAGTTTGATAGCTCATTATATGTGTCTAATGACCAATTAATTAGCAATGCTCACCAAACCCAAAGCACCAGTAATGATCATGGCCCAGTTGGGTTAGCTCTTGGTCCTCCTCAATCATCGACATCAGAGTTCCATGCTGGTAGCTCTTCTATTCAGCCATCTACTATAAATCCTTTTGATGATTGGTCACACAACAGGGACAAGGGGGCTGATGAATTCTTGTCGGAAGAAGAGATCCGCTTCAGAAGTCATGAGATGCTAGAGAATGAAGATATGCAGCAGTTGCTTCGCCTCTTCAGCATGGGAGGTCATGGCTCCATGAGTGCTGAGGATGGCTATTCATTCCCATCATTCATGCCATCTCCCAGTATACCAAACTATGATGAGGATCGCTCTCGCCCAGGCAGAGCTGTTGTGGGATGGTTGAAGATCAAGGCAGCAATGAGGTGGGGCTTCTTTATCAGGAAGATAGCAGCTGAGAGGCGGGCACAGATAGAGGAGTTAGATGAATAGTTTGTTTGGACAATGGTTGCAGGCTTAACAGTTAGCCTTAAGATAATACTGATATTCTGCAGATTTAGTTGTCTTTATCAGTGCCAACCAAATTGTGCAGTCCATGGTGTTAATATTCTTGATTTATGCATCTGTGTATCAGATTTGACAGCACGTTTGCCCCAGTATCCTGTACAGTTTGTTGAAGCTTAGGAAAAACCGTGATTGTCAATTTGTTTTTCACTTTCACGTTTATGCTCCTGACTTTCAATTGGCTTTGGGTTTTAAGGGACGATGTGTTTACGCAACCCCTCTCATATTTGAGACGATAACTAAGATTGGTCGTCTCATTGTATATTTTGAGCTACTTGATTTTCTATTTATATGACAAGTTATTATCTTGTTATCATCCGTGGATTGCTTACTGTTATCTTGTGCTGTTGAACATTGGGTGCTCGTCAAGCTTTTAGTTGTTGATTCTGAGCCCGGAAGGATTTAAACAGTATATCCATATATGACGTTTTGCATGTTTATCATTTTCTCTTACCGTATCCATATCCAGTGTTGGTTTGGCAGTGTCTTCGTATGAAAGAGAAAGTAGAAAGATTGATCCGTTTTGCAGTAGTAGAACTGATTTCTCATTCACTGAAGTACGAAATCATCCCATCAAAAGGTTTTGGGTCGTAGTTGCTATATAGATAGGCTTGGTTAACCCCCCATCATTTAATTTGCCAATGGAAAATTAATTCTATATGAAAAATATGTTGTAATGTCTATTTATAGTTTAAACTAATTTAATCGTATATCTTAGTTACGTATAATGGTTTATAATATTTTTAAAATTAATTTTACTTAATTTATAAATAAAATTTTGCACTTAATCAAAATATATTTCAATATAAATTTATGTTTGAGATTAATTAAGTCATTCATTCTAATTATGTTTAAAAATTCAGAGCTAATTTTACCGATATTCTTCCTAAATTTATTAGGAGGAGCGCAATTCAGACTCAGTGCTTGTATGTTTTAAATTCTAATGAAAATAATTTTTAACCTTCATATATATACCTAAAATTTTAATCACATTTTACTTGCGTTGAAGTGCGAGATTGATTTTAGTAGTCGTCACGAGTCTAAAAGGTGGGAAATAAAAAATATAGCAAAATATAATATAGAAAAGAATCTATTTTATTATATAGTGATGACAAACAGGGGAACGAATGAAAGAATTTAACTACAATAGCTACACCAATCAAACTAATACTGGTAGTGGTATGACATTCTTCTGATCATAGAAAATATAAGGAATGCGTTGCAATGTTTTTCTCTCAAGAGATGTTGCATTCTGGAGGAAGACCCTGTGAGAAGCGCTTAGTGTCTGTGCAATAATTGTAAATCATGTAGTTATTCTGCACCCATTTCAACCTTTGATGGCCTGTAGCGTCCAATTCCTGTGAAAGCCATGAACCACTGCCACTGGTGGGTGTAGAAGAAGTTTGAGCACAAGAAGATGCTCCAGAAGACCATATGCAAGCCTCAGCATTGAAGTTTCTGTAGGAAGCTGTGAACGGAGCTTGTGTCCAATCTGTCTTCACAAGTCCACCTCTTGTTGCCCAGTCATCAGCATTCCACAAACTAGAATATATCCTCATTGGCTGATTCTTTGGGAAGGGGACCCCAATAGCCTCTGAGTTCTTGAACTCTCTAATGGGAGTGCCATCAACTGAGAATCTGAATAGAGAGTATGAGAAATTATGTTAAGGATCATAGGGTAGAATAGAGAAAAAAGGAAACAAAGTGGAAACATTTGTAGATAAGGACTTACATAATCCTCTGGGGGTTCCACATGATAGAGTAAGTGTGGAAATCAGCAGTTGGGTCAAACCATAGATAGAATTGTTGTTCCCTGTCCCCTTTGCCTTGGCTGAAAACGTTTGTGTGAAGGATGTATGGATCACCACTCAGATTTCCTAGAAATTCATAGTCTATTTCATCCCAAGTTGATCCTTTTGAAGATAACTGCAAGTGCAAACAAAAGGCATGTTTTCTATTATTAACTTTGAATGACAGTGTTTATAATAAAGGGATAAAAAAAAGTAAACCCCATTAATGGGTTATTAGTATTTTTATTATTCTATAATAATATAATAGTAATAAAGTTAAAGTAAGAACTTACATAATAGGCAGTGACGGTGCCAGCAGAGTTTCCAGGGACAAGCTTGAGCTGCATGTCAATCTTCCCAAAGAGATACTCATTCTTTGATTGAAAACCTGAGCCAGATGCTTTGTCCAATGAAAGAGTGAGTAACTCTCCATTGTTTAGTATCTTGGAGCGGCCATCTCCCCATGTGATGTCAAAGTCTTTGCTTAAGTCACCAGCAAAGGCAACCATCACTAGAAGGGGAAATAGAAGCATGTAAGAGACTGTTGAAGCCATCTCCTGAAAGCTGTATTAGTAGTGTGACTAGTGACTGAAATATCTTTAGCAATTGGTAGTGATTAGTGAATGGATAATGTTATGTGTAGGAAGCAGGGTTGATGATGGTATTTATAATAGAGTAACATTTCCATAAGCCAGTTGGGAGGAAGGGCATGCGAAATTGGCAAGCTAAGCTGGACACAGTTGCCTCGTTTTTGTCAATAAGAAAGTATCCAGATGGTACTCGCTATTATCTTGTTATTAGGGACGCGGTTTGTCTCTTTTTGAAAGACATGGTTAAGATTCAGGGTGTCTTTTGATAACTTTTAAAATAATGGTAGGTTTTGGTGGCAAGCTGAGTCAATTTTGATTTCGATTAAGTTTTTATATACTTTAATTGTTTTTAAAATTATCATAGAATTAATTATGATATAAAATATATGATAGAGTTGAAATGAATAAAACTAATTTTTATTTTTATCAAAATTAATTTTAGTGTAATCAATTATGTAAAATTAATTTTATTAATCCAAACACATACATGTAATGGTCAATTTGTACGGTGCACGGTGCAATTGTTTGTTTGAGTTTGAGAACCTAGCAGCACAAATTCTATCTATTTTGGTAGACACCACCAAGTGGCAACCAAGCCACACACTTTTCCAGCTAAGACTTTAATATAACAACCACCACGCGATGTAATGTTTCATCCTTACCTCAAAAAATATCTAATGCAGATCTTGTCTTTGTTTAGTTGACATATACGAGTATCATGTTTTTTTATTTGTTAAATAAAATCTGTTTTTTTTTTTAAATAAAAAATGAAACTCGCATCTTTTGATAAATTCTAAGTTTAGTTTTTCTTTAAAGATCAATATTAATCGATAATTATTAGTCTCTTTCCGTGGAAAGGATTCAAACCACAAGTTCCTCATTCCTTTCTTCTGCCGTACAGTTTATTCAACAAAATATGCTCAATAAAAATTCACATTTATTAATACCACTTTCTTTTTTGCCTTGCAATTGATTAGAAAAATAAATATCCCCAGAGTTTTTAGTTTAGCTTTTTTCTCACTTTCATTTTCAAAATAGTAATAGATTTTATGCCAGAAATAATTCATCACCTAGAAATTAGTTAATTTTAGTTTTATTTCTTATAGTTTTTATTTAACGTCTAATTTATTAAAATACATATTTTTAGTTCTTATTTTTAGATAAATTACATAACTAATAACGTGATAGATGAATCATTCAAAGCTGATATAAATGGATTATTTGACATAATTGCTTAGTAGAATAAATTAATTTCAACAACTAAAAATATGTATTCTAGTGAAATTATGGATCAAATAATTATTTAGATACAAATTTTATTTTTATTTTTGTCTATCATATTGATTAGTCATTTTATCTCATACTTTTCGGTTCCTATATTTCTATTTTCAAATAAAAATAATATTAATTATTTATATAAATTTAAATTAATTAATTTTTCAAGACATTTAAACCTTTGTTTAGTTCAATGACTGCTTTAGAAAATCGCATGAAAATGTTCTGATAGCGATGTTCCCTCAATGTAATTAACTTTTAGATTTTTCTAGTTCTGAAGGTACTAGTTAATGAATTATATGAGGAGTATATTTTTACGGATTTGAATAAAAAAATCTTTTTATTATTACATCCTTAATTGGTGTTCTTTAGGAACTGATAAAACATCATCTTACATTCTTACTCATTTTTTATAGTACATGAAAAAAACATTTGGCTTCAATTATTTTTGCTAAAAAGTAAAATAAAGTTAGGTAGTTTGTAAAACGGTTAAGAAATTTTAGTTTAGGCTCATTTACAAGTACAAAAATCATGAAAAGATTTGACGTCCAAATAACAGAGCCGTTATTTTACATGCGATATATTTTACATCGTAAAAGAGCACAAACAAACAGTGAACAGAAATTAAAAAAAATAAAAGAATGGTAAATGAAATTATAATGTAACACTTGTTTTAGGTAGTGCTAGTGGAAGATCAAGTCCTCTAGGAATGTGTGCATTCGAGTGGAAGGCCTTGAGCAAATCTGTTTTTGTCGGAGCAAAAATTGTAAATCATGTAATTCTTCTGCACCCAGCTCAGCCTTTGCTGAGCAGTGGAATCCAGCTCTTGTGATAGCCATGCATTAGAGGATGGTGAATTTGATTTGCATGAGGATTTTCCTCTGTTCCAAACACAAGCGTTAGCGTTGAAGTTTCTGTAGGATGCAGTGAAAGGAGCTTTGGACCAATCGGTTTTGATGAGTCCACCCCTTGTGGCCCAATCATCAGCGTTCCATAGGCTTGAGTATATCCTCATCGGTTGCCTCTTCGGAAAAGGGACTCCAATTGATTCTAAATTCTTGAATTCTCTGATAGGGGTGCCATCCACAGAAAAACTGCAAGTCACAATTATAATAATAATAAAAATTAGCAACTAATGTGCTACAAAGAAACATATGATGATGATCTATTTAGCTGTAATTTGCAATTATATATATGGATTCGGTGCTTAGTGCTTACACAATGCGTTGGGGATTCCAAAGAATTGAATAAGTGTGGAAATCTGCAGTTGGGTCAAACCAGAGATAGAATTGCTGCTCTCTGTTGCCCTTGCCCTGGCTGAACACATTAGTATGCAGAATGTAAGGGTCACCACTGAGATTCCCCAAGAACTCGAAGTCAATCTCATCCCATGTTGATCCCTTTGAAGATAGCTATTAAAAGAGAAAAAGAAAACATTTATATGATATATCTCTGTCACTGTCAAACACAGAATTAATCATGCAATCTCCATAATAATATAACTTACATAATAAGCGGTGACAGTGCCAGCAGAGTTTCCAGGAACGAGCTTGAGCTGCATGTCAATCTTGCCAAATAAGTATTCGTTCTTGGATTGGAAGCCAGAGCCAGAGGCCTTGTCAAGGGAGAGAGTGAGAAGATTGGCGTTGTTGAGTATTTTTGCACGACCATCTCCCCACGTAATCTGAAAGTCTTGGTTGAAGTTACCGGCAGCACAAACCACAATGAAAAGGCTCACAAGCAGAGGCACAAGTGATAGGATTGGAGAGAAGGTAGAAGCCATGTTATTTGTATACATGAAATGATGCTAAGGTTTTAAATGTTAGAAATGAAGTGTTGATGGTATTGGTTGTGGTGTGATGTATATATATGGTGGGAGTGAAGCTGGAGAGGAAAAGGATGGGAAGGTCCCTCCTTTGCTGCTAGCTGTGGAAAGTTGGTATGGTACTGTCAAAAGCTATGATATGGTACTAATGGCAACTTTGTGGTATTTAATTGATCCCAATCCCAAGGTAATATTGGCTGTTGATGGAAGGTAGAGGGTGAGAGTAGAAGAGCACGCACGCGGTTTTTAAGAACTGAGGCAGCATATGCAGTCACTATCCTGATCCTCAGGTTAGTATGGTGAAAGATTTTAATGGATAGGCTCAATCACTTTTTAGTTCACCCTTTTAAAAAGTCAGGCACCGATTATTTATTTATTTATTGAGTATCCACCTTATTCAAATACTGGAACTAATTTCCTAGGTGCTCACTGCTAATCTCAGACTCACAGATTGTGATTTTCTTGTGCAAACCTGTTACCAGTGTTATTAACTGCGGATTGGGGAAAATGACACAAAGTCTGATATATTTATAATGGGTAGCTTTGGCAGGCAAATATTGTATATCAGTTGAAATATATAATTTATATATCAATTATGTATGTATAAAACAATTATGCTGTATACAATAAAAATAAAATGTATAAATTTCTCAATCTTAAATAAATCATAAAAAATTTAATATCCCCAATTTTTTATATCAAGAAAATATAAATATTCAAATACTAAGAAAAATGATAATATATACTAAGCACTAAACAGTAATTTGTAACCAAAAAAACACTAAACAGTAGCTATTCAAATACTTAATAATTTTAACCATATATCAAATAATCTAAAGTAAATAAATAATAAATGATAGGCAGTTGCTATATATATATATATATATATATATATATACACCATTTTTTTTAAGCAACCCTCATTTTTTCTTTTTATATTTTAATTATCCATTTGTCCTTTTTACTTAAAAGATATACACCCATTTAGCCCGCATGTGATAAATTGGCCGAGTAAGCTTCTGTTAAGAGGAACAACCATTTTAGCTAGTCCCAACCTGCTTGGTTTATGAGTTAAACAAAGTATTCATAGGCCCAAGTGAATTTGACCAAAAAAATATTTGTTCAATAACTGGAACCACCAAATAGCTAGAGTTTGATCCATAACCTACCACACTTAGAATCAAACAATTTAATTGCATGCAATTTTAAATAAATCATATACTTGGATTTTAAATAAAAATATTTTTTAAAAATATATTTTATATTTTTTTTATTGTATCAACATCAACATCAATAGTACCTTTAATCCAAGTTAATTGGGGTTTGTGACAAATGAACCCAATGATAAATCAGAAATAAGACAAAGAAAGAGAAATTGAGAGGGGAAGAAAAAGTGAAAATAAGACAAAAAAAGCTGAAAAAAATAAGCTAAAATAAAAGAGGGGTGATAGGAGGAGAGAAAATAAAAAGAAAAAGAACTAAAAAAACAACAACTGGAATATAGAAATATTAATGAGTTTAATCATCCACCAAGTTTATAGATTTTCTCCACTCCATCCTAAGATATATTGTCCGTCAATCTATATCCTACTCCATTAAGTCTTATTTAATTATCTTTCTCCCATTTAAGTTTCGGTTTACCTCTACCTCTCTTTGTATCGAACTCTTGATAACAAACTCTTGTTCTTACGGGATCATCTAGTGGTCGTCTCATAACGTGTCAAAATCACCTTAATTTATGCTCTCTCATCTTTTCACACATCGGTACCACTGCTACCTTTAGTCGAATATCCTCATTTCTTATCTTATCTATCTTCGTATAACCACATATGCACCTTAACATCCTCATTTTTGTTATTCCTATTTTATGTTCATGTTACCTATATGTTGGCCAACATTCCACTTCATATAACATTTCCGATCTTACAACTGTTCTATAAAATTTTCTTTTTAGCTTAAGGGGAATTTTGCAGTCATACATATTTTTTTATTGTGTATTTAAATTTTTGAATTTAAATATCACTGTAATTTAAATTATTAAATTATATTAAATTAAATTATTAATTTATATTTTTAATAATAGAAATTAAAAATATTTTATTAACTCGAATTTATATATATTGTGTGGTGGCTAGGTTTAAGGGTGTTCATTGGTAGGGTTTCATCAAATTCATTATCCAACCTAATCAATCAAAATAATCTTGGTTAAATTTGTGCAATTTTTTTTTATCAAATTTGAACTAAACCAACTCGATCAATAGTGAATTAGTTTGGGTTGAGTCAATAGGTAAAAAAGAAAATTGAGAAGATTATATTTTTAACCTTATCATTTTCAAATCACATTTTGATATATAACTTTCCAATAATTATATAGTATATTCATTTTTATTTTGTTCTTTCAAATATATATGCTATAAAGACAAAAATTCATATACAACTATGAAACATTACATAGTTAAAAAAAGAAGTAGAAAGAAAATAGCACATTTTTTTTATATTTGTTATAAGGTGTTAAATGCCTTTTGGAGTTTAAATAAATAGAAACTCTTACTAAAAGAGATGTTAACTTTCATACCAAAATAACGTTACCATGTGATCAATTTAAAAGTAAAAACAATTAATGATAATACAAAAAAAAGAGTTAATGCTAACTAATAACATTAGTTAGGCAGGTTCCTAACTCTATTCAAATTTACTTGTATACCTGGTCTCAAATGTTGAATTCGTATTATCTTCATTCATAATTACATATATAATTCTGTTTGTTAGTTTGTTGCTCCTTGGACTAAGAATATTAGCAGAGTTAATTTATTCTAAAGCTAAACAAATTAATTTTAGCAGTATTTGAATTCTGTAAATTAAGTGTAAAAGATTCAAGATTTATTGAGGCTTCTTTCCGTTTCTTGTAATACAATCGACAAGTATCAAAGAATAAAAGAATGGACATCCATACAAATGAAAACCAATTCAATCATGATGCTGGGCACTCTGGGGGAAGGCCTTGTGGAAATCTATTGGTGTCAGTGCAGTAATTGTAAATCATGTAATTCTTCTGCACCCAACTCAGTCTGTCTTGGCTTGTTGAATCCAACTGTTGGTTGAACCAGGCATTGGAGGAGGCAGAGTTGGAAGTGCAAGATGATGCTCCAGAATGTTAGAAATTTGGGTATGATAATCCTGGATAACTTCAAAGAATCGTGTTCGTACACTTTCCGAACAAAGTATTTCGACCCTATTCTTGCCTGGGTTCACGAAATCCTTGTTGGGATAATTCTTTGAAGAACAATCTGCTTCTGGCAATAGAGAATAGATCAGGAATGTAGAGAGAAAGTATGATTTTCGTATATCAGAAATCTGAGGCCAAATGACTCCTTATATAGGAGTTTTTCCAAACAATGCAACTCTTGGCTGTTCGGCTTTTCCAAACAGTGCAACTCTTGACTGCTCGCAACCTTTCCAATCAGTGCAACTCTTGACGATGAACCATCGTAACCGTTCGTTATCAGAACGGTTGGGAGTAGTTATTTTTCTAACCTTTCCCAAGAGCGGTTAGGAGTAGTTATTATTTTGAATTGTTAACCGCCTCTTATTCATAACCCATGGAGTTTAAACAAAAACTCCAACAATCCCCCACATGAATAAGAGACCCTTTGGAACCCCGCACCGTAATCGCGGTCAATTATGCGTTGGCTCAACAAGCGTGCACTCCGCACTATCCTAACTCGTTTCCAAAGCTTAACGCGTAATCGCATTGGCCTATAGTAAATCACATTACTACTAAAATCTATTGATGACACTAAAATCACCAACACAGAATGGACACAGGCATTGGCATTGAAGTTCCTATATGATGCTGTGAATGGAGCTTGGCTCCAATCAGTCTTCACAATGCCACCTCTTGTTGCCCAGTCATCAGCATTCCATAGGCTTGAGTATATCCTCATTGGCTGCTCCTTTGGGAATGCAACTCCTTTTGATTCCATGTTCTTGAATTCTCTTATTGGGGTCCCATCCACTGAGAAGCTGAAACATACATATGAACCACCATGGATTGATCAATACAATTCATGCTGTGAAATATCAAATATATGTAACATTTTTAAGGGATGTGATAGATTAGGTAGGTGGATCATTGACAAGTGCTTACATTATGCGCTGAGGATTCCAAAGAATAGAATAGGTATGGAAATCTGCAGTTGGGTCGAACCACAGATAGAACTGTTGCTCTCTGTTGCCTTTGCCCTGACTGAACACATTGGTGTGAAGAATGTATGGGTCACCACTCAAATTCCCCAAGAATTCAAAGTCAATCTCATCCCAGTTTGACCCTTTTGATGACAACTGTATTACATTACATAAAACCAAATTAAAATATAAATCAGGAATTTAAAAGTTTAGTATCATTGACATTAATTGAGGCATGTATAAACATGATACATTAATCTTGAGTACAATACAATTGTATACTATTACTATACTTACATAATAGGCAGTGACAGTGCCTGCAGAATTTCCGGGTACAAGCTTGATTTGCATATCAATCTTGCCAAAGAGATACTCGTTCTTGGACTGAAACCCTGATCCGGAGGCTTTGTCAAGGGAAAGAGTAAGAAGATCGCCGTTGTTGAGTATATTGGCACGACCATCTCCCCATGTTATGTCAAAATCCTGGTAGAAGTTGCCAGCAGAAGCTGCCATGAAAGAGGCCAATAATACCAATGCATAAAGGACGGTTTTTGTTGAACATGTGGAATGAAGAGATGCCATGATTGTTTTGAATGAAATGAAATGTAGACAGAGGAAGGTAAAGATGTAGTAGCCTGTTAGAAGTAATGAATTGTGAGAGAGAAGGAAAGAAAGGGATGATTGTGGCGGAGATGTAGGATTAGTATTTATACAAGTATGGAAGCTGCTATCACTATTATCAGGTTTACGCGTAGGACAATTGTTAGTGTGTCTGTAATAGTTGGAACAGCCATTAAAATATTAGCAATTGGCTGTCAAGTAGTCATGTGAAGTGGTTTGGTCGATCTTTGGACGCGCTTTTGGTTTTTTAATGACCCAAGAAATTGCAAAGTTGGTTGGTTCGGAATGGGCATGCATGTGGGTCTCTAAATATTCATTTGCATTATCAACACCACCGCCATCAAGCCATTGCGTTTGGAAGTAAAACCAAGTGATGATTTGCAGTTCCCTTCCCAATATCAATTGGGTGATTTTTTTTAAAAAAATTATTTTAAGGAAATAACATTTTTTTTCCATCTCTTTTTCGGAACAAAACTATATAAAAGTGAGACACAATTTTTTATATATTTTTTAAAAAAACCCAATACGCGTGCATATAACGTTCTCTCAAGAAAAATACAAAAGTAACGTTTGGGTGAATCCAATTAGAGAAGAGAAGAAGTAGACCGTGAACTTTCATATGGAATATGTCCTTGTCCTTCAATAGGACAGTTGGAGAAACAATTGCTTCAGTTGTTACTTTAAAAGATTGTGATTTTTATATTTACGAGAATTTGTTTTGTCAATAAAGAAACAGATCCCAAGTTTCTTTCTTGTAGTTTGCCTTGATCTTAGTAAATCTTTCGTTATCATATCGGTGAATATTTAATCATAACGAATTATGTAATTATATTTTATAACAAAATCTGAAATCATATTCAATCTAAAATCATTTTATCGTGAATCTTTATTTTATTTTTAATTTGTTCAGTTTATGATTTATTTAGTTTTTTATTTTTTAAACTTTTATCGTATTAAATCAGTTTAATGTGATAAAATATTCGTACAGCACAACTGTTATAACCAAAATCTTTAAGGATAATAGGAAAGAAAGAAAGAATGAACCATTTGAATTGAACACTGTATAACAAGACTTTTACAACTAATCAAAGAATTTATCATTATGGAAATTACAAAAGATAAGAAAAAGGAAACTCAAAGAGAGCTGAAAATTGGAGTCTGGATCAATCCACACAGGGAAATTAAAATATTTTTAGGCGGTGTTACATTCTGGAGGAAGGCCCTGTGGAAATCTTTGAGTGTCAGAGCAGTAATTGTAGATCATGTAATTCTTCTGCAGCCACTTAAGCCTCTCCTGATTAGTTGAATCCAACTCTTCTGAGAGCCAAGCATCGTTGGAAGAGGAAGGATTGTTTGAGCCGCAAGATGATGTTCCAGAGGACACAGTGCAGGCATTGGCATTGAAGTTTCTGTATGAAGCTGTGAAAGGAGCTTGAGTCCAATCTGTTTTAACAAGGCCTCCCCTTGTGGCCCAATCATCTGCATTCCACAGACTTGAGTATATCCTCATTGCCTGGTTCTTGGGGAATGGAACACCCTTTGACTCCATGTTCTTGAACTCCCTAATTGGACTTCCATCCACCGAGAAGCTGAAACAAAATTAACAAACAAATTTATTTAGTTGCTTCCAGCACAAGTTATAAGAAAAAAAAAATACACATTGAATTAATTTTATAATATATATATATATATATATATATATATATATATACGTCAAGATCGAGGATTGCATACTAAGTTAGAAACCTACACAATACGTTGGGGGTTCCAGAGGATGGAATAGGTGTGAAAATCTGCAGTTGGGTCAAACCAGAGGTAGAATTGTTGCTCCCTATTGCCCTTGCCTTGGCTGAACACGTTGGTGTGAAGGATATAAGGCTCACCACTCAAATTACCCAAGAATTCGAAGTCAATCTCATCCCATGTTGCTCCTTTTGAAGATAACTGAAATTCAGCACCACAAATATTTCACATCACTCCATTAGTATTATATATATATGTTAACCTATTACCAAAGCTTATGAACAATATGTATGACTAGATGCAAATATAGTAGGATAGAATATGATTATAGATATTCTTACGTAGTAGGCTGTGACGGTGCCAGCAGAGTTGCCTGGAACTAGTTTGAGTTGCATATCAATTTTACCAAAAAGGTATTCGTTCTTGGATTGGAAACCCGAGCCAGAGGCTTTGTCAAGAGACAGAGTGAGAAGCTCGCCATTGTTGAGTACCTTAGCACGCCCATCTCCCCACGTGATATCAAAATCTTGGTAAAAATTGCCCGCAGAGGCAATCACAAAATACCCAACCGTGCATATTAACAATGCAACTCTTGAAAAAGCCATTCAAAAGGTGTTTCAAAATTCAGATAATATTAAGCAATATGTAAGAATCAATGAAATGGTGTTTGGTTATGAGAATGTTGGGTGTTAAACGTGTGTTATTGCAAAAAATGGCAGGCTTGAATGGTATTTATAGGTGAAATAGAAAGTAGATAGCCAGAAAAGACGAAAGTTAGAAGAAGGTACGTGGAATGTTGATTTAATTGTTTACAGCTGGTGAAGAATGAGGAACGAGTAAAGGAGTAGTTGTTATAGATGAACGCCCACACGAATCATTGCACGCGTTTCTCCATGAAATGCATATAAGAATTAAGAAGCACCGACATATATACACTGTTGTCGTTGTTGGAGTAGGTCTCTATTGTCGTATCTAAAACACTAAAATAATAGTATGTTATTACTGCTTTTTTTACTTTTTTCATTGTGGTCAGCATTACTGTCTTTTTTCAACAAGTTGTGAAATCATCTTTCTTCCACACAAACATTTGATTTGCACGCTTAAGATTATATCAACAATCATGAGCTGTTTCCTTACTAAACCTAATTTTATTCTGTACCTATCTAGTAGTGTTTTAAAAAAATATATATTACCAAATCAAATTTATGTATTTTTTAAACAAAAACTGAAAGTCATATATTTTTAATAAATTTTTCATCAAGTTTATGGACGCTATTTTAATTTCCTACTTCTTAAACATATTATATAATTTTTTTTCAATCCTAACACGAGCTATAAGAGTACTAGAGTAGTTAATTACAATTCTATTCTTAGATAAATCTTCAATTGACATTGTATATGAAACCGATTTACAATTATCAAGAAAGAAAGTTATCTGATAAGTTCTTGTTGACAATATGAATTAATTTATAAAACTGAAAAAAAAAGAAGTTAAATACAAGCTGTAAATCAAAATAAATTTGGTACTATACATACACTTTTCTAAAACATACTTATTGAACCATAAAACTTTAATTAGAAGAAGAAAAAACCGGTAGTGTATTTTATTAATAATTTCAAATACACTACTAGAAAAATGTTATTTAGAGGCAGAAAAGATGTGCACCAAAAATCCAACTCTCTAAGTCGTTAGCAACCGAAATGATTGTCGGTCGCTGTCTTGTTAAACCGCTATTTATTAGTCTTTTACCTTACAATCAATTAAAAAATATTGTCCCTGAGATAGTGGTTTAAGGTTCATAATTTGTTTTTTCTATTAAATATTATGTTTCATTTTATTTTTTGTTCCATTAGAATTTTATAAAAAGATGAAATCATAAAATAAGTGAATACAAAAATTAAATCAGAAACATTTTTTCAAACAAAAGAATTTTTTTATATTTTAGTTTCAAAATAATAATTAATTTTAGGCTTGAAAATAGTTTTTATCTCCAAAATTAGCTCAGTTTAATTTTATTTATTATCATTTTTTATTATAAATTCATGTTAATTAGCTCTCATTCTTAGGGTCTGTTTTGATTTGTTGAAATTATAATACTTGATAAGACAAAAAAAATAACTCAAGACAAAAATACAAATTACATGATAATTTTTTATCATATACATTATTTGACAAATAATAAATTATACACGTAAAATAATTTAAAATTTATTAAAATGTCTAATATCAATTATCTTAATATAATTTATATTAAATTTAATGTGTTTACTTAAATAAAAAGAAAGGAAGATTAGAATTAGAATATAAAAAATTTGTATTTTTTTTAAATGATTATGTTGATTAGTTATTATTATTTTATTTATTAAAGAGATAGAAAGAGATAAAGATATATGTCTTTTTAATATTTTGTATATGAGAAAAAAAATTATTTTACTATTTTTTTAATAATAAAAAGTAGAGATTTTATCTTATCTTCATTTGCTGAATTTGTGTTATCTATTACTCTGATTTTCTTTAAATCAAATATGAAACAAAAAATTTATTCTGTTTAGTAATGTAATTTTTAACCAATCAAACTTACCATTAATTATTATGGGAAGCGGTGACTTGACAATTGAATCATTTAAAAGAGACAATACTTAATTACATTACTCAATACTCAATACTCAATAATGTATTTTTTATATATATTGAAACCACAGTTGTTTTCTACGAGAGAAAAACATGCATTTTAATGAAATAAATTAATGATAATAACTAAAGTTACGCTTCCCTATCTGGTCACTTTTTTTTTTTTTATAAAAAAAAAACATTCACATCTTAGGGACACTACTAACAGTACATGCATCATCATTTATCTATGGTTTCAATAAATATCTACATAATACATATTTAAATTATATAGTTTATATAAAAATAATTAATGATAATTGATTTTGATTATGTATAACTCTTCTACATCCAATTAATATGTTAAATTAAGATTAAATTATTTGAATAATTGGGTGTTTTCCACTGACGATTTATTAATTTGTTACCGTTATCTGGGTAGAAGGGAATGGAAAAGAATATAACAATTGCATGTTTTTCTAAATTGTAAATATAAATCAATGGATTTAGACGGATAATACCTTTGTTGTCTTACTAATTTCTCATTCTGTCTTCAACGGAAGAAGAGAAGAGTTTCTGTGTGTATGATCGTTGTTGCATATTTTTTTATGAGTAAATAACTTTTCATTTTTTCGTTCAAAATTTGGATTTTTAATAATTAATTTTCAAATTACTCTATAGAACAACTCAGTTAACTGAATCAACTTTACATAATGAATCAGTTTATTTTTTTTAAAACAATTTATTTTTTATAAAAAAAATTAGGTTAAGTTTTATTCAGTTATCCATGATTTATAAGAATGTTCGGTTAATTAAACCCCTTTCTCTAAAATGGTTTAATTTTTTCAAGACGGCTCCACTCGATTTTAGATCGGTTTGGTTTAGTTATTTTTTGCACACCCCTAGGTCACTAGGTATGATTATATATGTTATTAATTTTGATCAAGTATAAAAAAATAGTTTTAAAACTTTTTTTCCTTTTTAAATGTTAGAGTTCGAAAAGAATCTATTTATCTATAATTTTTAAAATTGAAGACAACAATAATTTTTTTTTTTTTTGTTGAACTATACTCTTGCTTTCAATTTTCATCAGTATAGAAAAATTTAAACAATATCATAGGACTGTTTTTTAACCAGCTATATCATAACACTTAGGTCTAAGCTTTAACAATACACAACAAGATTCCTTAACACTGACAAGTTTACATCTAGAATAAAAAATCAATTTAGTTTTGAATTTGTATTTTACTGTTATTTTAGTCTCCTAAAACTAAAAAAAAGGGATAAAATAGGAAACAAATCTTTATTTTTAAATTAAAAGAGTGATATAATATTTATAAAAAATATTAAGTCATGTTATTTGTTATATTTTCGTTTTTGAAATTATTAAGTAAAAAATGGTTATCTTTAATAATCAATAAAAATAATATCATATATTCGTTTCCATTTTTTAAACTTATTCGACTCCTTTTAACTGTCATAAAGATAATTTAAGTGCACATTTTCTATTTAACCTCCAATCTTTCTTCCTCTTTTTATTTTGTTTCTATTTAAAAAAAAAACAGAAAGAACATTCCCCTAGTTAAAAAAAAATCGACTTACCTTCTATTTTATTTTAAAATTAAATCCTCAATCATATTTTTAATTGCTTAAAATTCGTTTCATTTTATTTTACTCTGGATCCAATTTCGGACCCTGGTCAAAAGTACAAGAACTCGGCCCAAATTCGACCCACGAAGAAGGTACAGCAGACGCGCGAAAATTTCAAACTCTGCAAGGATGTGGTGATTTAACTTTGCTACAATTACGAAATAATTCGTACGAAACAGAAAAAATCAAACGTGACTCTATTTTATTGGACAATTATTAGTTAAAAATTTATATAAAAAATAAGTTCAACATTTGACGGAAATCACGTTGAATAATTGGTATAAGATTTCTTGAAATTTTGTTTAGATTCAGAAAATTTCCTTGAGATTACTCTGTGGCAGTTGTTATTCAGAGACTAGACAACGTGTTTTACTTGAACAGCTTTGGAGTAATTTTGCATAAAGGACATCTCCACTCTCAACACACCTCTAAAACGATGTTCCCTCACATTTACGTTGAATTATTGCATGTATGTTTCTATCTCCGTCTCTCCAGGTTTGCCAAAGAATCTTGAACTTTCAATACGTTTTATTGTCAGAGGTGCAAATTAAATTAAATTAATACATAAAGATGTATGTGTTTGCGTGCGTCTTTGTGTGACTCATATATATGATTATCAATCACCTATTTGTTTGATGATAAATGCAAAATCTAAGAAAGTTCCTCTCAGTGGAAATTACGAATTACTAAGAGGAATCCACACTCTCTCCCTTTCCCCACTCCTCTCCAACGCCTTCATTTTCGTTATCACTTACTACATTTGAATTGATCTATTCAATGGATCGTAGATGAGTAAAATACTAAAATTTGTGGTGTTACAAAAGATGCGGGGAAAGCCATAAATAGGAATGTTATTATTTATATAATTTTAAACTCTTAAATAATTTTACCACATTAAATAATTTAAAAAAGAGTAAGATAATCTTTTTACTATTATTTTCAATGAATTTCAACCTATGTAAGAGTATATTAGGAGAAGTGTGTTATTAGTAGTCCTTAAAGAAAAATTACTCAGAAAAGCAAGACTTTTACCTTCTCCCATGCCAAAATTTTCATGCAAAAACTAATTAAAAAATATTTCTAAAAAACATCATTTTTGATAAATGTTATTTTCTTAAAAAATTGATAGAGAAACTAAATTTTTCAACCTATAATTTTAAAAAACAGAATTTTCTCTCATACCAAACGTCCCATGAGGAATGCTCTTAAATAAACATGTAAAGTTAACACACTTATTATCATATATAATTTTTTTTGGATGGAACTTTTTTACTAATTACTTGTAAAAGAAGAAAATATGAAAATAAAATAAATTAAGTTTTTTCCTATTAGTCAAAATCAACTTATGTATAAATTAAAATTATCTATTAAAAAAATTAAATGAGATAATTTCAATAAAAATTAAAGGGCATAAATTAAATTAAATTTATGAAGTAATTTATTTTACCTTCTTATTTTTATCTCTCATAAGGCTTAATAATTTTTTTATCTAAACGAATTATTAGTGTTTGTGATTTGATGATAATATAAAGAATCTTACATTATTAAGATTTAATCATTATTTGATGAGTTTTACATAAATTTTATTTGATAATGAAAATTATGTTAAAAAATATGTTTTTTTTATATATAGTATCTTAGTGAATAGTAACGGATAGTTAAACCGCTTCTCTATTGTCTAGAAAAATCCTTTTCAGATTTCAGAGTTATCCTCTGCTCTAGAAGTAAAACTGTAAAGCATGCCATTTTTTTTGTACCGGAGCTTTTACATAGCAGGAAATTGTCAGTGGGGGTTGTCTTGGGCTTCGGCATTTGGTTGTTGATGAGAATTTTGGGCACATTGTTGTGATTTAGTGCCTTCTTAAGGGTCTTTATTATTTTTGTATATCCTTGGTTATCTCATATTTTAGTTGAATAATGTAAATAGGTTATAACCAAGGGTGGTGGGTACGTGCTGAAACGCTTCTTTTGGTTTCTGTCTTGTAAATGGGTTTTTGGTACTCCTCCTACCAATGATCAATATACATGTTCATCTTCGCTAAAAAAAAAAAAAAAAGAAAGCAGGAAACTGTCCTACTCAAATTATATGAAAGTATATATAACACGTTTTGTTATAAAGAAAAACACATTTTTACTGTAGTAGTGTAGTTTATTGAAAAAATAGAGTACTGAATTAATATAATTAATAATAACCAATAAAAAAGTAGTGAATTAATATAATTAATAATAACCAATCAAAAGCAGTAGTATAAAACATCTTTTTCTGTACATAATTACGAACAGGAGGAAGTTTGAGTGAGGTTGATCACTTTAACTTGTAACCATGAGTCTTAATTTCATTCTATACTCATGTAATTGTGATATTGTGATGTGATTTACAGCATACACAGGGCCAGAAAGTTGCTAGATAGATAGAAACCGGACGGTATATCTTTCTAGAATTTACATACAGGCATGTAAAGGAATGAAACCAATCCCTCCTTGCCGCTGACTAGGCAAGCCAAAAAGGTCCCGTGGAAGATACCAGAAACTACATTTTTAAATCCTCAACTTGTAGCACTTTGGATAAATCCTACGAATCAACAATAATACCACACGCTTGCAAGAGCCGAACCCAGGTTTGGTTTGGTGGAACAAAACAAACCTAGGAAGTCGTAGCCCTTGCGCCGAATGTGTGTAAAAATAACAGAAGCACCACGTAATGGACCACTATAAAGTATAAACTACTATGACCATTATGCTATTGAATCATATTGCTGTCCAGCTGTTGAGTTCCCACATCATCCCACCCACCAACTTTTATTATTCAAACACATCCCCAAGCCTCCACAATCCTCATAGACTACTATAAATTCGAGGAGGTGAAGAATTTTCCTTCTCATCAATTAATTGTGCACGAAATACCAATTCTGTCTCACTTGGTTCTATAACACCAAAAACTGTACAATTCCAATGGTTGTATTCTCTTGTGTTAAAGCAATGGTTGTGCTTGTCCTTGCGCTTCTAATCTCCGTGCCTTCTATGGTTGCCTCTGCTGTCAACTTGTACCAAGATGTTGATGTCACGTGGGGAGATGGCAGAGGTAAGATTCTGAACAATGGTCAGCTTCTTACTCTGGCTCTCGACAGAGCCTCTGGCTCTGGCTTTCAGTCCAAGAATCAGTATCTATATGGCAAAATTGACATGCAAATCAAACTTGTCCCTGGAAATTCCGCTGGCACGGTCACCGCTTTTTACGTGAGTCCCTTTAATCAATCCTAATTCATCTGATTCAATAACTATCCAAAATAGTGCCAATAACTTGCTTAACACACGACAACACACACTCGTGCATACATTCATATTGCATGTTTTTCTGACTATTATTAATATATAATTTGTGCATGATGCAGTTACGTTCAGAAGGGTCATCTTGGGATGAGATAGACTTTGAGTTCCTGGGAAATCTGAGTGGCGATCCTTACACAGTTCATACTAATGTGTACACACAAGGCAAGGGTAATAGGGAGCAACAATTCTATCTTTGGTTTGACCCAACTGCAGATTTTCACACCTATTCCTTTCTCTGGAATCCTGCACATGTTGTGTAAGTTTATAGCATCTAAAGCATATAATGATATAAATATAACCTTGAATTGGAAATTAGAATATTCAATATTCAATACTCAATGCATGGAATCTTTTACTTTACCAGATTCTATGTTGATGGAAGACCAATCAGGGAGTTCAAGAACTTGGAGGGTGCGGGTATTGAATACCCAAAGAAACAGCCTATGAGGTTATATTCGAGTCTTTGGAACGCTGATGACTGGGCAACAAGAGGAGGGCTTGTGAAGACAGATTGGAGTGAAGCACCATTCACTGCTTCTTTCAGGAACTTCAGAGCCAATGGTTGCGTTTGGTCCAATGGGGTTTCTTCATGCAACTCCAGCACCTCTTCTGAAAAAGCTTGGCTATATTCTCAACAGCTTGATTCCACAAACCAGAAGAAGCTAAAATGGGTGCAGAAGAATTACATGATTTACGATTACTGCACAGACCTTAAGCGATTCCCTCAGGGTCTTCCTCTGGAATGCACGGTTCGCACCAAGTCATAAGAAAAATATATATGCAAATTGCTTTTGTATTTGTATATGTGTGTGCATTCCATTTTCCCATTACACTGCATCGCTTGTCAATGTCATTCTTTCTGCAATTATTTTGGATTCAGAGGGCGTCGTAATGTAATAATTAAATTTTTATTAAAGTAAAATAAAGTAAGACTTGCAACTTGTTGGGGACATTCGGGCAGTGGGAATTTAAACTGCGGTTCGCAACATTACAAGGACTAACCTTTCTGCTGGATTTAAACCTAGACCCACCTCCTTTGGTTCTGGATTGTTAGTTGATACTATAAAAGGTAGTGAATCATGGTGTTGTTCATGCATGTCACTCTAGAGTCTAGGCATGAATTATATAATCTAAGTTTTTTTTTTTTTTTTTCTTTTCTTAAACACCTGATTTCTCTTTCAAAGTTTAATTTGATTCGAAAATTTCTTTTAAGAGACAGACTACTTTTAATAAGTATCTTAAATAAAATAATAAATATGTTGGAAATAGGAGAGTTATATATTATGGAAGAGGTATTATATTTATATAAGAAAGAAGAATTTATGGAAGAGTGGAGATAATTTTTATAACTTAGAACTTATATTGATAATTACTTACTTATAAATGTAAATGTAGGGGATGACCCCTATTTATATCAGTACATCGAGGATTCTAGAAATCACTCAACTTACCTATAGTCCAGATAATTCTATATATGTATATTGTAGTTATGGATCATTCTAGATTTAGATATTTTACTACAATATTATATAGACTTTGACTACTACCACTTATAAGATCTTTCTAGATCTTGGACCACAAATATGAACTACTAGTATAATAAACATTTTAAGCCCAAAATCAAGTTTATATTTCAACAAAATACACACTAAGTTAATAAACCAACATTGATAAGCAATTAATGAATATAATCTTTTAAATATTTTTTTAAATATAATAAAAATGTAATATAATAGTTGTAATATAATAGTAGTCGATTTCTTAGTTTTATTTTTTATTCAAATATATTTTTTTAAATAAGCATAATAAAATACTTACATTTTTAAGTCATGAAGCGGAGATTTATATCCCTCTTGTGAGACAATTACATCGTTCCTCTTACAAGTACTATATTTCAGTGTTAGGGACACGTAATAGAAAATTCTACAACCGAGTTAAGGTCATCTCCAATGCAGTATCTTAGGAGAGTTTCTTAGCTGACCTGACATCCTTTTTTTACTTTTTCTCTTTCCTGGAGTGCTTAAGTTGAGTTTCTTATATAATAAATTGTATCTTAGAAGAGGACCTACCAAAACTCAATAAGAAACTCATATAAACTCCTAACATTGGAGTTGCCCTAAATGCAAGTGTGCATTAACCTGCTCCATGTACGTACCTAATAGAAAAACTATAGGATATAACACAAGTGGTTAGTAAGTAATTTAGGTCTTTTAAACATATGATAAGGATTCGATTTTTGACTATGCAAATAGAGGAATTATGTTTTGCTTGGTACTTTTTATTTTTCTATCAGGAGATTAATAAAGATAATGAATTTTTTTTTTACCATAAGAGACTTTTAAACATAGACTTTTAAACATACTTTTTTTTTGCTTTTCTTATAATAAAGATAATGAGTTTTTTTTTTTTACCATAAGAGACTTTTAAACATACTTTTTTTTTTGCTTTTCTTATAATAAAGATAATGAGTTTTTTTTTTTTTTTACCATAAGAGACTTTTAAACATATTTTTTTTGCTTTTTTTATAATAAAAAAATGTAAAGACAATGAAATTTTTACAACCATGGTACAAGTGCACGTTAAAATGTTCTTTGAAAAAATAATAAAAATTGTACACAATACGCAAATGAAATGTGAAATTAAAGTTATTGGATTAAAATTTTTATAGAGACTTGAAATTAAAAGGGTAAAATAAGACATTTTTTATTCCCTCAATTACACTATTCTCACATCCGCCTTGGCTCCCCTCCTTTGTCCTCGCATTTTTCTTCCCTATACTCACACTTATAACCCATGTTCATTCCCCCACGTACTCACCCTTCTCTTTCCCCTACCCCATCGACCTTCGCTCCTTCACCGCCCTACTTACAACTTCTTTCTCCTTCTCCAACCTTATAAGAGACTCAATGGTGGCAAAATGGTTGTGCACACAAGAGGATTCACGGTGAAGCTTTTTAGTTTTGGGTGGAGTTTGAAGGCCATGAGGATGGGATAATGGCAGACTCTGTTTTGGGCGTTGTCGTTCTGTTATGTAGCTGTCTCATTATGTGGATTCCATTGCCCACTTGAACCACATAGTTGTGACCATGATTGTCAAACACATTTCTACTTATATATGGAGGAATGAGAAAATCTCAATCCATTGATAAGATGGAAACTAATTGAGATCAAGAGTAGGAAGGAAATAAGAAGTCAAAGATCAGCACATCTTCTTATGAAGTGAACAACTCTTGCGGAGTATCAAGAGAATTAATTGTGATATGATGTATCACTTGAAAAATTTACGGGATAAATATACGGAAGATTTACACTAATGAGTCATGAGCAATCATATAAGTGAATTAAACATCACACTTTAACCCAAAATCTTAAAGGTTTTGTTTGGGAGTTAGGAGGGGAAGGGAAGGAAAGATATTCAAAAGGAAGGGAGGGGAAGGAAAGGGAGGAAAATGATGGAAGTTCATTCCTCCTTGTTTGGGAGTTAAAAATATATTAAAAGAGGAAAATAGAGAGTTAATAAGATACTTTTACAATTTTGTCCTTGAAGTGTGATTCAGTACTTTGTATTTTGGTATTTTATTAACACTGGTTGGGGTAAAATAGTAATTTTATTAACACTGGCTGGGGTAGGATAGTAATTTTATTACTTTTCCTTCTAAAAACCCCTAAATAGGAGAAACAACAATGTTTAGACTTTGTAGGAATTCAGAGGAGTTTTAAAAATCCTCAAAAATTAAAACTCTCAAACCAGTAGATGTTACTACCCAAACCTTTCCCTTCCCTTCCTTTCCCTCTAAAATCCATCTTCCAAACAAAACTTAAGGCTCATGTTTATGGGTCTTCTCCTCACTTATATAGTGTTCAACTTTTCTATATTTCTATTCAATGTGAGATTTTATCTCACATTTGTACTCCAACATTACATATAGGCTTTGGGCCTTGCTCAGGAACATTTTATGTTTCCATTAAATTCTTTGTCAATTATTAGAAGGAATTGGAAATAAGAAACTTAATTTTAACAATTGATAAACCATGAGAGTTGAATGAAAACAATTAAACTTAAATTAAAGAGATCAAAATCACATATAAGATAAAATATAAAGATGAAAATTAAATATAATTAAGTCAAAACAATAATATGAACTACAATACTAATATATAGACTGAGCAAGGAAATACAAATATAAAACATACGTACTCCTCTAATCTTCCTTATGTTATTTTCCCAATTATATACATCTATTATCATATTTAAAATTCTAGTTTACTTCATAAAAAATAAATTCTAGATGGGTCTTAATGAACTATTTTACATGAAACTATTAAATTAATAATTATAGTTAATTTTTAGTTAAAGTAAATCATTAGTTCAATAATTTGCCAATGTTAAAATGAAGTGGAGTGTACTAGAATCAGATTTAGAATTTGTCTTTATTTATAAAATCTCAGTCAAATATAATTTAAACTTTAAGATAATTTATTCCACCATTAACTTATATTAAAGACAATTAATTTACATGAAACTATTTGAAATTGAGATTGATTATCACTTAATAGTCGACTATTTGTTGTAAAATAAAATTTTAAAGTAAACTTAAAAAGATTGTAATACATAATTATGATAATTTCATTCTTGCAATTGGGCCAGTTCATGTTGAGATGAGCCAAGCCTAACTGGATTGGGCCTAAGTATTCTTTTAAGAAAATACATTGACTTAAGTCACAAATTATTCCGCCTCGGTGTAGTTGTCAGAACTCAGAGCAAACACCTATGGAATATGGATTCACTCATTTATATCTTTTAATTCGTTCCACATGTTCCACGCGTGTGGATCATATTAATTTCGAGCCCAAGTGGCAAGTTTAGGCCATTTTCATTTCAGTTTTTCATGAATTCAGCACTTACACGTACGCAGCAGCCAGCAGGTTGCATAAATCTGCCGAAACTGAACAATTAATTATTCTTAACTACGTATAGATTTGAATGTAATGTAATATCAAAGCGTTTATGAAGTTAGTTAAAAATGGTTGGATCACTGATGTGGCAATAAATAAAACCAAGCTAGCTTGGTAGTGCCTACAATTTAATGAGGATTGCCTTATTGATGTATAATAGATAATTCTAGTTTCATATGACCATGTGCATGTTCAAAACTAGTTTATGAAAAATTAAGCATCACTTTCCAAATTAACTATTTTTCACTAATGGAAGAAAAAGACTATTTTTCACTTTGGCCACTTTACTTTGTTGAAAGTAGCATATCATTGTAGGGCAAGAAAAAGACGGAAGCTAATATATCGCTTTTGAGTCTGTATCTATCACTTCAATTTTCCTACGCGCACATAAAACCTCAAAAAACCATACAACTGTAATGTAACAGGAGTTTTAAAAACAACTTATTACTGACACAATAAGTACACAAAAAGATAGAGCGATCCAACTAATTTGGTTGAGATAAGACCGATCATAATAAAAGTTAGGTAATTGTTGAGGTTATACCCACCATATCCGTGTATGGTTTTCAGCCAGTATTACGAAGTCAACGATTTTGGAAACATAATACTACAATAATATATAAGGATCAACCACAATTCGATAAAGAAGCTCAAGGTGGAGCTAATAAAATTAAGAGCACGGGAAAGAAAGGATCAGTTCATCTGGTCGAAAAACATGAAGTTGGGAATGGCGAGAGGGGAAGTTTATCTAAGGGTCTCAGCAATACTGGTTTTGGTATTAACAGCATGTTTGGTTGCTTTAGATACTCAAACCAAGGTTGTGTTCTTATCTATTGAGAAGAAGGCTACATACAAAGACTTGAACGCTCTCAAGTAAGAGTTCCCTTTAATTTCCTTCTCTATGTTCTCCGATTGCTAGCTGTGGCTTAATATATATTCCCGAAATTATAGAGTTGGGAATTTTACGTTTTCATAGGATCTTGGTGTATGTTACATCTGCGGCGGCTGGTTATAATCTGCTTCTATTGTGCAAACACTCCATTTGGTCTAGAAAAAACTTCAAAGGGTCTTATCTATGCATGGCTTGGATTTGTTTCTTGTTGGATCAGGTAAATTACTCTTTTCCTAGTTATGTATAAAACGCTTTCATGTGTGCATAGTTTGATCAAGATATCATTGTAGCCTGCCACTGGAGAAGAGAATAATGAACTAAAGCAGATTCAAAATCATCTAATTGTTCAGGACAAAGGTTTAAGTTTACTAATTTGGTTCCAGTTAGGTAGTTCATGTTCTCTACAAAAATAGGCAACAAAAATTGCAGACTCACGATCGGGTGGAAAGTGGAAACGGATTCACGTGGGTGATGATAGGATTGTCTTTTTTCCCAATTAGAAGTGCGGTCATTTTGTTTATTCAAGGAAAAGTCTGAAGTCTGAACCTAACAGGCACTAGGCAGAATTAAATAGATCGTACGTACGATCTATTAATTGATTTTGGTAGAGGGTAACCACTAGCTAGTTTAAGTTGTGGCAATATATAATACGTATACCATCAGAATCTAACCAGAAGTATATATTAAAAAAAAAAAAAGAAGATTCTAAGTTTGAAAATTGAATATTAATAAGTGGTTTATGTGAAACTTTGTGAACACAGATCGCTGTGTACATGACATTTGCTGCAAACACTGCAACTATGGGAGCCGCGGTCCTAGCAATAACTGGATCAGACGCCTTTCAGTGGCAAAAGGTATGTGACAAATTCACAAGATTCTGCGTCCAAATAGGAGGAGCTTTGTTATGCGGCTATGCAGCGTCCATATTAATGGCTCTAATATCAACTATCTCAGCCTACAAAGTGTTCAGGATGTACTCACCAAAGTGGTTCTTGCGTTTGAAGAGCGCCTGATCATTAATTATCTATCTTTCAAGTCATGCTTAATTTGTATTCTGTCAAGTTTTCAACAAGGAGCAAAATATATATGAAGAAAAGCTAGACGATCAAAGGATGGTATGTATAGTGGTTTATATAGTTTGCCTTTTTTGTTCTCAAATGCTATTAGGCTGATGTATTTTCCTTCTCTTTTTTACTTGTGTGTAGTTTTCCCTGCCTAAAGTACGTACTTACTCTTTGTCCAGTGAAAGAAATAAGAAAAAAAATTAAGAAATAACAATAATAGGGGAAGAAAAATAGAATGAAAAAAAATGTTTATTATTTTTATGGATAAAAATATCATTAAAACTCCAATTAGTGTGGGTCCAATCCTAATTAATTTAGATTAAAGACGTGGTTGATGTTGATTTTGACTCCTTGTAATATATATATAAGTGTTTTGGTTTTCATTTTTTATATGTTTTTTCAATTTTTTTTCCTTATTATTGTTTCTTTTATGCTTCCGACGTACTGTTAGGTTTTGTCTATTAAATCTAATGAAAATTTGTAGGGACTATAATGGGAAAGGGAAATTACAAGGACCAAAACAAAAACAACATTAAAATAATAAGAAAAGAAAAATAGTCTATATTATAGGAACAAAACATTTGTTTAAGTCAAATTTAATTATAAAAATTAATCTTTCAAATATTGCAAATGCTGGAAGCAGAAAATTAATTAAATCTACCGCAAATACATTGGTAACTAGCAAAAATATTATAAAAATTAAACATTAAACATATAATTTCATAAAATTCATATACTGACATAAGAGAAATACCAAAAATATATTTTCTAACCCTTTTATTGTCATCTTATTATTTTAAGTCTTCAATAATTTTCAATCATCAAGTCAATTAACCAATCTTATATCTCTTATAGTACATGAACATGACATAATAAAACAAGTAGACATAAGATGTATAACATAGTACAGACAAATAACAACCACATCAACAATAATTAATAAATAGAAATAAAAATAAAAATAACGGCTTTTTTATATTCACAGTACATTTATGTTTTTCATCTGAAACGATATTTTTCTTTGTTCCATCGAAACTATATTAACTGGCGCAATATTACTTTCTCGCAACTTGACCCAGCATAATCCAAAACTATAGTCATGCCTCCGGGAGAGCAGTTTATAGATTTTTATTTATTTATTATTCTGAGCAGTTTGTAGATATTAAAGATATGCTTTATTTCAGGCCTGAAATTGGCCACCATTTTGCTCAACAAAGAGTGGTTCCCGTCATGGTCACATTTTCTATGATCGGGGCAAACTAAGTGGTTCCTGTCACATTTAAAAAGAAGAAATGAATTATATCATTTAAAAATATTTTGTGACACACGAGAAGACAACCGTTAGTATGAAAAGACAAAATTGAGAGCATGTCCATCCGCCAAAAGTTTCATACACAAATTTCTTTGTCATCTTTATATATATAAAAAATTATGATCATCCACCACCTAAGCTAGTCCACATAAAGTTGTGATTTGAATCCTTTTAACAATAATGCACACGTTTAATGTTTAGAGTGTTTTTCTTATAAAGGATATTTATAGAAAACTAAACAAAATTTATTGTACGTTAAAAACAAGTGATGCACAAATTATATAAATTTTTATATTATCACTGATTTTTTATAGAGATTACTCATCATTAAAATTAACAATTTTTTTCGTACCAATAACATAGTAATTGAGTAAAGTATTATTAACCTTTATAGGTAAGAAAATATTACCTTTTAAATCACATATAATATTAAAGATTAATCAAGCTAAACTAAGATAGATGAGGTGTAATGTGTTCTTGTTTATATAGTATTATTTATATTATTATAAATTATTTTGAAAATGTTTTGAAAATAATAAATACTCTGCTCACTAAAATGACTGAGAGAGTCAATTAAATGAACTACTCATTTTTCTAAGTGATAAAAAAATTATATTTTGACACATTCCACATGGATTAGAAATTATCACTTTACTAATTACTACCATAGCTGCAAAAGAGCCCAAGAACAGAAAAGTGTGTCCAAACTAAGTTTAATACGTGCATTTCTTGGGCTGTAGTGCACTTGGCAGACAGTTCACATAGCTACGTAGCTGTGTGGGCCGCAGTCTTCACTTTTATGGGCCTCTAGGGGCCTCTTTTTGCAACCCCACATGGAACTTATTAAGTAAGATGAGTGTTTGTGTGAGATGAGATAAATAAATCTGAACTAAACATAAATAGTTAGGATTAAATGAGTGTTTGTATTAGATGAGATAAATAAATCTGAACTAAACATAAATAGTTAGGATTAAATGAAATAAATAATATAATTTCATATGTTTACTTAAAAAAGCCACCTGACTTTGTCTTTTAATTTTAATATTTTAACATTTCATCTAATGGACATAATTTACTCGTCTCAAGAACAAATTTGATATTAGTTTTCTTTGTATATTTTTAAAAAATAGCCAACTGGTTTAGTTCAATTTTCAGTTTTTAGGGTGAGTATAAGTTATATTGATGTAATAAAATCTCTCTTTGCATATATGCTGGAGACAAATCAAGTAACATGCTCCATATATCACATGGGATTGATCAGACTAATGCAATATTTTCTTTGTGATTTGTGAAGGAAGACGTTTTCAACATACCATGTGACATATATACACACGCAGAGAAAGAGATATCAAATTTTATTCATAGTCACTCAAAATCTAAAATTGAATTACACCCATTGGCTATTTAAAAAAAAAAAAAATACAAACAAAACTAATACCAATATTGTTTTGTCAACTAGCTCCTTGACCATTTCAAATTGCATGTCAGTGATTATCCCATGCACGATGCAAGATGAAGTATCTATTAAACCAAAAAGCTTAAATCTGATGGAAAGGAAACCAAATCTTCTAGGAAACGGAAACAAAAAGGATAAGAAAAACACAAATTCAGAAAAAGAAACATAATCCTGATTATCTTCACTTGAAGTAACATGGTTCATGCTAACTACACGATAATGACATACTAATCAAAGTGGAATCACTTTGACATGCATGGCTTTAATTTGTTGCTTGTTGGATACAGCTTTCTTTGTGAAAGGCAAACTTTTAGTGTCCCTTACGTGTCAAATTGTTTCGTCCTTGTTTCACATAACAGGCTTTAGTTCCTTTTAGACCTCAGTAAAACCTTCCAAAAGCAGTGTTGCTAAAATGAAAACATTATCCCAAGTATACCAACCAAGTTTCCGTAATATAAGGTGGTTAGCAAATTTAACAGATAGTTCAAATTACTGTCTTGAGTTGCCAGTTGGATGAGTAAAATTTAAACGTATATTTATTAAGTTTAATAATAGTGTAGATTGTTATCTAATAATAAATTATCATTTTGATAAATTTATTGACTTTTATAATTATTAATATTTTAAAAGTTGTATTAATTAATGATAATAGTATAAAACTATTTTATATTATTGATTAGCTATATATTGCTCTCTTGTAAAACTTAATCGATCAATCCAGTTATTTAAATTAAACTAATTATATTAGTTTAACTTGGTTGTTTAATGAGTTAGATTTTCATTGTTTTAAAAAAAGCTTTTCTTTAACTTCACATCAAAATTAAATAAATTATAATTTGTTCAGTTATCAAATTGGTTTGATTCAAATTAGTCGAAAAAAACCTGAATAAAATCAACTCAATTAAATATGATTAATTAACAATTGATTCAATTTTACCATACATCTAAATCATTCCAATCAGTCAACACTACTGATCTTACACACTCTGTATATGTGTGCGTGACTATTTTATGTAGGACTATTTTTAAAGTTTATAAATAGCTGCCCATACACACCAAATTTGGAGAAATAGACTTTCTGATTTCATAGATAAATACATGACAAATTAAACACTATTATCAAATATCAGCATCGTCACAGGAACGTTGAAAGAGAAAGTTTCTGTAGTAAGTGATTTAAAAAGGCTATAAGTCCTCAACGCACTTGAAGAGGTAGATTAACTGGAACAAGAAAGACACTGAATTTGTTGCTTCATTATAGCTAAACCGGTGGAAAAAAAGGAAACCATGCAAGCTGGGCCTCTACCTTAAACAATGAAATGATGATAAGTGGCTGATTAAGCAAGTAACAAAGAGTGTACCCCACCATAGGACCAAGTCGAGGACGTAAGGACTGATAGTCAAGGATATATGGACCACAATAATGCAGATAATGATGATGGATTATCGATCTGTGCTACTTAGGATGGATTACAACCTTAAAGAGACACCTAGCATGGCCCCTCACAAACTCTATAACTTAGAAATTATTATGGCCGACCGTATCGAACCCACTTCGAGAGTTTTCAAAAGTACTTAGCAACAATCCCTGTCTGGTTTACTAATGAT
>PYAF01000424.1:1930932-1957940 GCA_007407185.1 Glycine tomentella
CTTTTTTAACTTTTGACTAAATTATAAGTTATTTTTTCAAACAGTCTTAATTTTTTTTTATTTCTAATCATATTTTTTTATCTTGTTTGTTTCATATGCAAGCAATATGCCTCAATAAATTATTTTTATTTTAAAGTTGATTATATATTAAAAAATATTTATCAAGTGAGCAAAGGATAACTTCATACCTTTAAATTATTTAAATATATATTTCAAGTAAAATATATTTTAACATCTTTTAAAAAAATATTTTTAACGATGTTAAAATAAATAGAATAAATTATATATTTTAATATAAGAGTGGACGAACAGTGTAATATTCAAAACTCTTGTGAGAGAGAGTATGAATAAATGACATTAAATGAATACTATTGTATCTAATAATCGTTCACTATGTCTGTAAACACCGAAAGTTCCGAAACACCTTCGCTAACCTGAGAATGTCAACTAGTACTTTTTTTTTATTATAAAAATTAGGTGAAACCTGACGGAAAAAAAAAATTATAAAGTTAGTGTTAAAATTGTGAAATTATCATAGTCCACTAGATTAATTAATACTTCATGCAGTGTTACAATTAGTTATAAATAATTACGGAACTCCTCCCATGTGTGTACTTGCAATCACTTTTATTAAAAATGTGCATACGACATTTCTTTTACAGATATACCACAAACTTTTATTACAAAATGTCAAATACTATTATATACGAATAATTTGAAGTTTAATTACTGTACATTGATGTAACATTTATCTAATAGAAAATAAATGTTTTCCGTAGATATGTTGCAATATAATAATAATCATAACAATAGTATATATAATACGATTGCCGATAAATATATATATATATATATATATATATATATACACGATTACTATTAAAATATTTTAACATCTAGAAAAATAAAAGCAATATGAAGTGGTTGATAAAAAATATCTATTATTATGCCCCTAGTTATAAATAAAAACATAATTATGAACACTCTAATGCCCCTATATAATTTAACTTTTATTAGAACAAAATTTATATCAATGAAGATATTTAAATGTATAACATATTTTTATTAATAAATGATACAAAAAATTAAAAATAAATTATCAATCTAGAGTGATAACTTGCACAAAGATTATACAAGCACATAAGATTTAAGTTAGAATGTGTTGTTATTTGAGGGGGGGAAATATTAAATATAGAATACTAGATCATATTTAAGTGGTTAAAATTTAAAAGACATATTACAATTTTTTAAATACTTATCAAAAGCAAAGGTTTATACGGATTAGGTCCAATCAATATAATTATAGAAAAATTTGAACATGAAGCAATAAAAAATTATCAATTCTATTCATGCTTGTTCAATTTATAGTAGGTGTTATTCACCAACCTGATCCATCTCGACCACAATCAAGGTTGGGTGATTGGATTAAATTTTTAAAAGAATGTATATAAAAAATGGACAAAATAAAATGAAAAAAGACACAAAAATTGGAGGGGAAAAGTAAAATATTAAAAATTGAAAGAAAAACTCATAAATTTGTGTCATTCTAATACTTTTTACATAAACTAAGAAAAACTCAAATAAATTAAAGAGCGTAATAATTTCAAAGAAATTAACTTTAATATTATTTTCCTTTTTAATTCCTATATAATCACTTCTCTTATTATAATGATTCACTTTCAAAGGAATTAATCTTCCTTATTGGAAATGATACATCACAACAACAAAATTCTATTATATATATATATAATAATAATTCGGACTAAAAATGAAAAAATAATATTAAAAATTTAAAATAAAACTTATATTGAGATTTATTTTTTAATACAACGCTTATATTATCAGACGAAGTGAGTAATAGATATATTGTATTTGTTGTTAGATTTAGAAAGAAAAAAATGAAATTGGAAATTTGTTAAGCATATATCGTTAAATATTAAGTATTTTTTTATATTTTAATATGATTAGGTTAAGTACTGTTAAAAATTTATACTCGATCAACACCCTATGTGATTGTTTTAAATTCATACATTTTTAAAATGATGCAACCCATTACCCTAACCCTAACTCATCCATGAAATTCTGATCTCAATCATTCTTTTACTTGAAATATTGTATATGTGGTAATTAAATAGTACAAAATGAACTCAAGTAGTCTCCAAAGTCATTTAGCTTCACTTAAGCAAAGGCAACACGAACACGCTTTATTATATTTATTATGTGTTTGGTCTAAATGAGTGAAATATCATACGACATTTAAATTTAAAATCACATTACTGCTAGGTTTACATATATAGGATGCAAATTCCAATTTTTCGTCAAACTGATTTTTTTTCTTCCATTCAAAATTTGTTGAGCGAATTCATGAAATCTCATTTTTCATGGGGATTTAATGAGTTTGGTTTTGATACTTTCAACTAATTAAAAATTACTTTAAATATAATTTTTAAAATAATTATTATAAAAATCAACAATCTTAACACATGTGACTATTTATAAGTGAATAATAGGTTAAAAACCTTTATATTAAAATATTATATACGTGTATGAAATAGTATATGTCAATTTTGTTGTACGTGTCACTCCACACACTATTTACTCTTAAAAAATGTAATTTGGTATAAAAAAATGAGATGTATTTTCTTTCAACGAGCACAATGTACGGCATCAGCACATCCACAAGTAATTAACTGAAAGCAATCCAATAATATATATCCTGCACTCCAACGTGATGTAATGGAAAGCACATCCATTGCACACGGTTGAAACTTGTCACACTTGTTGAAGCACGAAGTCTACAACTTTATGTGTACCAAAATACGAATGGTCTTGCTTCTTGATCTAGTTAACAATGAATTTGACATCAACAAAGATATTGCCTATTAAAAAGATGCAGATAATTAATTCACTTCCTAATTGTTTGTACGAATTTTCAACTCCATGACAATAACACTATTTATCATAGTATTAAATTATATTCCACTCTAACTCCCAAAATAAGAAGCCGGTGAAAGAGATGGGCATAGCTGGATGAATTGTCTGGTGAAGGACCACATATAACAGTTATTTTTAGAACATTAGTAAAAAGAAGTTACTCCTGGCTAGATTAACTGTGGTGTAATTATTCTAACTTTGACCAGCAATCTCACATTCTAGTCCTCAATATAATGTAGTTGTGATAACTACTCAAAGAGATTTGCCTCACATGATGGTTAAACCCGGCTCAAACAATACCACCTTCGGTAAAGAATATTTGTGATTTATAAAAAAAATGAAGCAGTGACTCTTATGTCTAGTTCTATAAGTATATATATCTTATCTCAACTAGAATTATTTTTATTTTCTTGTTCTGAAGCAATTGGGGATTTTAATAAGCTCATCATTTCAAGCTAGCTAGCCCTTTCAATGTCGGAAGAAACCATACTAAGAAGCTTATTAGTCATTTTTTTCCCTTTTCCTTTATTAAGCTCTTGTTGGGGTTGCTTGGGGGTGTAGATGGTGGCAAAGCTAAGGAAAATGATACATTTTCGTTTTTAAGAATCAAGAAAGAATTGCATGTCGGGAACTATAAACGACTTTCTGAAGAAGACATTATTTTGTAATAATTAAATGCACATACAACTTTTAAGGAACTTATTTAATGCACATAGGAAACTTTAATTTCTCACCAACAATACCATGTGAAATACTTTCAGAAACTGTATACAGACTGCATGTAAGGTTGTGCTAAATGACACTTGCAGCATAAAATCACAAGGAAACCGAGGCTATCTATATATGCAGTCTGCGATACTGCAACATGATTCCATAATTATACCGTTACAGGTTCAAGTTTTTAATTGTACATCTGCTACTTTTTCATGTCATCTGCATATTAAGAAGCATTGTGGCATGGAAATCCCTAAAAATTTGCATGGAATTTTAAGTCTATGGCAAATCCTAGCGTGGTTTCTGATAAAGAGTTAGTTACACTACCGTCTGCTGCGGCCAATGAATATTTCTTGTTGCATTCGTCCATTTCATTTGATCAAAACTAATTTCTCTCTTAAAAATGTCTCAGATTTCAATAATAGATATACTGCCATTCTTACTTCTTACAGTACGAAAAACGTACAAAGTAAACCATAAAGATAGCCAAAGCACAAATATAGTAACCTATGTAACCTGAAATAAAGCTTCCCCTTTACCTCCTAAAGAAAAAAAATGGCACTGGCACGTTCTGATCTTCTAAAAAGTGTCACTTCAATTTGTTACATGATTGATTCCCAACACACCCCTATCTAGCTAGCGCTAGCCCCTCTCACTGGGGCATTGTTTGCTACATTCATAATCAGAAATTAACTCATAATGGTCCATATTATATTCATCACTCATAGAAGCAAAAGACGCGATAGATCACAGGTTTTTCAATATGGAAATTTCAAAGCCTCAACGACAAGTCAAGTTGGCCCATATCCTCCTGAACATGTTCAGAAGTATAATCCCTTGACCAGGAAGAAGTTACCCCTTCCTTGGAACCATAACTGAACTCTTTTCTTCCACCAAGCCTCACATAACTTTGTCCTTGGTTATCCACAACCCCAAGAGCACGACCAAGATGGTGTGAAGCACTGAAGTTTGATCTTTGCTCCGGTTCTCCATAAGATTGCATGTTTGAACTCAGTTCCCTGCTCTTCTTGGCCAGTGTCCTTTCAAGCTTGTGAGCATTTTGATGACCCCCTAGTGCTTGAGAGCTATAGAACTTTCTCTGGCAATAGTTGCATGAGAATATCCGTGGCTCAACGGGACTAATAGGTGAAGGTGAAGATGAAGAAGAAGAAGATGGCTCAAGAAGAAGATCTAGGTTGAGATGGTTCTCATCATCTGGTTGGCTTAGGTGAAGAGAAGAATTGGGGTTATGGAAATTCATGGCTTAGGTGAAGAGAAGAAGGTGTACAAAGGTAGTGGTAGTGGTTCAAACTTCAAAGTGTAGTATGGAGTAAGAAGTGTGGAAAAGAAAGCAATATAGAGCAAAGGATATATGATGCGAAGTGGGGGTGAGAGGATCTTTATGTAATATAAAAGTCTCAAAGGTTCACTGTTCCTGCAGACATAAATAGTAGTATATTGAGTGAAAGAGTGAGAGTATTGAGTGAGATAGAGGGACATGTATCTGCAAGATCAATGGAGAATCAAAGAGGTTGTCGCCTTCATTAATGGCAGAGTTTGGATCCTTTGTCGGTCGATGGCCAAAAAATAATGTTATGGGGTACCCCGTATGAAACCCACCGAGAAGATTAATCAGGTTTATTTGTATTTTAACTTTGTTTCTGTCTTTGAAAATGAGTGGACGTTCAATTTAAGCATATAATCAGAAAATTTTAACTAGCACTGTTGTGACCCCTTGTCAACAACGAGTTTAAACTCAAATCATGCAGTGTTCCATCAATGTTCCCATTTTGGAATTACAAAATGGGCAAGATAAACCTCCTTGACTCGACTAAACAATGAACATGATTGGAGACTATTTTTTACATTTTTGTCTTAAATCAAGGACGTACTATACCTATGTTCTACTCTGGCACTATCTGTCCATAGTGGATTGGACAATGAACCCGTTTTAACGAAATCGGCGGCTTAGATTAATTAACTAATATTGAAGCATTCTGCTCATATACATACACCTCGTATGAATTACGAGTCTATATATATGTAGAATTTTTGGTGAATAGTATAATCAAGTAATGATACATGATCATTCATAGTTTTTATACACTTAATAAACATTTATTATTATTTTTATCTCTTTTCATATGTCAAATCTTATTATTTATAAAACCTCTAATTTTTTATTTTTATTTCTTTCTCACCAGATATCTATTAGCATAATAGGTGTTCATTTATAATTTTTCTAGTCTATATGTAGAAATAATAATCAAGTTGTATAGAAGCAATGTATATCTGTCTGTCCATGTATGTACATATAATAATAAGTACAAAGGCTACTCAATTTGGGTGTATTCAGTCAATAATGGCAGACCTACCAATAATCCATATTTTCCCTTGGACTTAGTATGCATTATGACCATCAGAACCCAATACAAACCACGCAATTACTTGCCATTGAGCGAATATACCCCTCTACCGAAAAATAATATTTTAAGGTGTGAGGTGTAATTTAAAGGGTGAAGTGCGTATTTATACTTTCTGATTAAAAATGAAAAAAATATAGATAAACACCCTGTTGTTATTTAACACCTAGTTGAGAGAGAATAAAAACAAAAATATAGGTGATATATAATGATGTAATAGAAAGAGAAAGATAAAGAAAAATAAAAAATATTGATAATGTGTCTAAAATTATGAATGTTCATGTATCACTTGTTCTTACCAAGTCTATTAGTCAAATAGCTCGATCTCCACTTTCGTCTAGTGTTGGTATGATCTTTGATCTCCTTCTTCTATGTGTGATGGGGGTATAGTAAAAGGGAATTTGATGATCAAGTCAATTAAGCTTGCAGTACTCATATATTTAAGGATGAGTAAAAACTTATATTTTTATGGGGTTCTCAAATATATGTATCAAGTGAGAAAGAAGTTCCCTTTCGTTAACTATTTCTTATTGGTACATCGTGTGTTTTCTTCATGTAGATCATGTCTAGACATATCTGAGTATGGGACACATGCCTGAATATAGGATATTTGTTCGACTAGGTATTGAGTTTATAATTTGTTGAGTATAAATTAAGTTTATGATCAATATGGTACACAAGTCCCCTAAGCTCCGAGTTCAATATGAACGAGAGAGATTAATGTATAAGTTGAATATACATCAAGCTTATGACTTGTAAAGTACATCACTAATCTTAAAAATTAAGAATAAATATAGTTAGACACCCCAAATGCTATTTTGGACCTAGTGAGAGAGGAAAAAAAACAAATAAATATAATAGGTGATATATAATATGATAGAAAGAGAGATAAAAAAAATGAGAGATATTGATGTGATACATCCTTAACTTTTATTAAACATGTCTATTTATTTTATAATAATTTTTAGAGATTAATTTCTATGTATATACTGTCATTCATTCACAAATTATCATTTAAATTACTTTAAGATAATTATTTTAAAAATTAATAAATTTATTATATATAATGAGTTATTAATGAATGATTGTATAAAAAATATTACACGATTAATATATTTTTTTCTCTAATTTTAATAATTTTTTGGTTTTCCGAGTTACCTTTTACCGTACATTCTCGCTTTAAAAAGAATCAAATAAATAAAACGGCAGGGTAGCTTGTACATACATAATTCCTAAATGTCGAAATGCAGTGAATTTCGTACACCCTTTGAATCCATCTCTCTAACATTTACAGACCTGACTCTATTGAATCTGTATTGATGACTTTGCCTTCAATTTCATCACCTATAGTCAGTGCCAGAATGGAGAAACAGGTAGTTCTATCTAGCTCTGTACTCTGGCTTTGGCACGATGCCATTATTAATTAGGACCAAACTTACTCTTCTATTCTATCTTTCTTTCTCTCTCCTTCCCTCCCACCCTTGTTCAGTGATTTTACAAATTGTTGACTGGACCAAGCACATGGGAGATGGAATTATAAAATGAGACATTATGTTTATATAATTTCTTTATACTAAAATTTGTGTAGCATAGAAAAAAGTGTGATAAGATGAAGTATGATAGAAAAAAAATAGTATTATAAAAAGCTATTGTATAATTTTTATAAGATTGTTGCGTAGCAGACAAATTAAATTCGAACCGTCCTCCTACACAAGTATTTGTTATAGCACAAAATCCCCATCACGGAATAGGCTTGAATAATTTAATGGTAAAACATGATTGAGGGATCATAATCTTGTCATCGGCTATCATTGCGGAGAGGCTTGTCTGCAAATCACAGACACAGAATGAACCAAGAAACTACGTCCTGTTGCCGTATCAGTCACTTGGTCTTAAGATTCCGAAGCTAAGTAAACATTAATTCTTGTGTAAAACTAAACAATATCCAGTCAGTCAAATGGGATGTTTCCCTTCGTACTTGAACAAACCTACATTAATGATAACTAGGTTCCATGTATATGCAGTTTAATGTTAATTAAACTCAGAAGAAAATACAATTATAAGGGATTGTCTGGTAGACATGTTACACACAACTGCACTAATCGCTGCAACTTCAGTTCTTTAAATTAAGACACTATAACATGACCGTGATAAGAAACCACGGTTATTGTGATGATGTATACTATGTACCAAAAAGGTGTACTTAATTATGATAAATAAAAATATGTTCAATGCGAGTTAGCATATAAATGATTAAAGATATGATATAAAGTCTCACATTTCGAATGAATGTGGCCGGGTTCAAATTTTCATGATGTCATTTTGTCTAATTGGTGGTAACTCTTCCCACCCTGTCCGTTAATATTATTATATATTATAGTGTCTTCTTATTCTACAACTCTTGATTATAAATATATATATATATATATATATATATATATATATATATATATATATGTTCCATGAGTGTTGTGTTCTCCATAAGAAGGTGCGATCGATGATAATTTATTTCTTATTTCCTTTCTCCACTTGTTCCCAGTTAGCTTGTCTTCATTTTATCCAAAAGTTGAAATTTATCCTTTCTACATAGAAAATAAACAGAAAATATAAACTATAAAGATAAAAAAAAAATACAATTTACTAAAATGATATACCTAAATGCATTATAGATATATCATAACAATATTACACGCTTATCATATCACAATGTATTTTAATCTAAGAGAAATGTTGGTTTAGACCTGTTCAACTGTAAAAGTTGGTTTCAATATGTTCAACTGTAATATTTTTATTGATGTTTTATTGTTATATATATATATAAGCTTGCTAAGCTAGCTTAGTGTTAAGAATTAAGATGCCAGGTTTAAACATGAATTGCGACAGGATATGTGTGTTTACGGGTTCTTAGACCAGAAGGGAATACGGGTGTAGATTGAATTGCCAATTGAGCTTCTTCTTTTTTCTAATTGAACTTTTTTTTTTTTTTTGGGTCCAAACTGTACTATTTTTGAAGTATCCAGAATATCATGCAATGGAATACGGATTCTCTTTGTATTGAACCTCAGGCTCTCTTGGGTGCCAAATTTGTTTGGCCCATTAATTTGTTTTATTAAAAATAGATCTCTAGTAACGCGACTGTATACTTGATGTATTAAAATACCATTATATCAACCTCTTTTTTGGTATATGTAATTATATCAACTTCTCTAAACATCAAATTTATTGACTAAATAAACACCAAAAGGATTTCTGGCTTTGGCGCGGGCATCATATGACATTTCCTCCAACCCTCTTAGCTAGAAAAAGAATAAAAAAAACTCACAAGGAAAGTCTTAACCACAAGATTAAGGGCGTGCATGCATGTGTCAAGGCCAATGCTTAAGATCCACAGTCATCTCATGTTCTTAAATTTTGTAAAAAAAATTAAAATTATTTTAATTGAAATTATTAAATGATAATTTTATTATATTAATTATAGTTAATTTGTTAGTAAAATTGTGAAATTCAAAAAAATGTATAAGAAAAATTATTTTACATTTAGGTTGGCCCAGTGATTAGGGAACAACAAATGGAAAAGGGGAGAAAGGTAACCTATTTGAATCCCTCCAAGTAACATTTCTAATAAAATTAATAAATTAACATTCATCATCGATAAAAAAATAAAAATAAAAAAAAAGTTATCAATCCAACCAACGAAATGAAAGAATTCAAGTTTCTATTTCACCATTTGATTTTTCTTTTTGAGAAAAAAAAATCACTTTTTTTCACCTAAGAACAGATAAATTCTAAACTATTTCTAACCATCATATTGTTTAATGTAATTTCTTCACAGATATGTAGAGTAAAGTAGATGTGTTTAATTTAATTTGAAACCATTATCATCTGAAGGAACGCTTTAATGTTCGCTTTCTCTTCGCTATATGGTGTCAACACCATGCCTTTGGTGTCTAAGACATTGGTATCTCACGCACTTTGGCCTTGATGAGGAGAATCAGGAGATCGATTGTTACAATCACAGAAATGACCTTTAATTTAATAAACTTTCTGTTCTCCGTATATTTTTCTGATTTCAAAACGAAAGTCTGAAAATGTTTATTAAATATATATTTGTTTTGTGTATCGAGATATTTCCAACCAAAAGCCAAAAGGACTAATGATCCTTCCAAACAAACTAAACAACCCATTAATTAATGTACCCATATCATAAGGTTCTATGCTATGTGAAGCTAAAGAGGTGCAATATGAACACCTTTTGAGGAGATCATCCATCTTAGTATTATTCTCCCCTAAACATGCTTAGTTTTGATAGATTTGATGTATTAGTATTTGAATGATCGCACCCAAATTAAACCATCCATCTAATCAAATAACATTTTATCAATTTTTTTTAAAATGTTTTTAAGCCCGACTTGGTAGTGATTATAGATTTGTAGTGGGAGAGAGAGACATGGGATCGAAAACTGCAAAGCTTAGTGACAACATTGATGAGATGGAAGCAAAGTCTTTTGTCTCACGTTTAGATATGAAATAAAAAGCATAGTCATATAAGAGGTTATTGACGTTGGAATTCAAGTGTGAAGTGAAATCTCATATCCAATAAGAATGTGAAGATTGAACACAAGTGAGGATGATATTCATAAATTTAAGTCTTAAAATTTTGGGTTAAAGTATGATGTTAGGTTCATTTATATGATTGTTCATGGTCATGAGTAGTTTTCTGAAATCCAACCCGACTCGGTCAGTCGAACCGGGTGGCCTAATCGAACTTTCCCCCATTGAACCGGTTGTACAATTGACCCGGAATGACCCGATCAATTATTATATTAGATTTTGGATGAATTTTTCTTACTCAAATAATGTTAATTATATATTTATATATAATAAATACATATATTATTTGAATTTTTAATATATAACGGTTCAAATCGAACTAATTATTAACACATCAATTAAATTATTGACTCACTATCTCAATCAAATCGAGTTTCATAACTATAACTATGATGGCCACGAGGCTAAAGTCAAAGGTCAATTATGTGGATAGCTTGAAACATATTCCTTCCACATAGGGTTTCAAATATTTGCAATTTGGATACTCTTGTTTCTTCAGTCAAAAGCACTCTGGAAGTCATTTAAAAGAGTGACATATTGTTCCTGTTTAAAAAAATAAAGCATGTCCTCGAATTGGTTTTCAGGATATATGGACTCGTGAATTTCTTATTAATGATTAATTCATCAATTCCACATATATAGTTATTTGAAGAGGTGTCCTATGAAAATTTCTAAGCACTCTATATGGAGATAACCTTAACTTCAGCTGTATTTTTACAAATTTAGATTTTTTTTATTGGATGTGAAACTAATTTTCAATTTGAAACTTAATAACACTTGGTCATACTAACCTTAACTTTAGCTTCAGTGCAAGTTTGGGTAATCTAGATAACCTTTCCTTCCCTCCGCCACTCCTCCAAAAATATCCAACCCTGTAGGTTTATGCATGTGAGCCAAAATGCTTTTACAACATTTAATGAGACGACAAACCCTTGAATCCTTTTGCTATATGGGAAGTCATGATTTTGATTTGGATCCATTCATAGACCATCAAGTACTAGATTTTTATTGCTACAGCTCTAAGTAGAAATTTACCTAATCAATGTATAATTGTGACACTTTGAAATTACCTTTCTCTTCTTTAAAGGAGGCTACAGTTTTGCCTCTCATAGGAATATATGATGGTATATATTGTGTCGAGTCTTGGTTTTTTTTTTTTTCTTTTTTTTTTTTTATGGGGAGAGGCGGGGTTGCTTTAGCTAGGCCAAAACAGATATTGGTTATTCTAGTTCATTTTGGAAGAAACCGGAACCTAAGTTTGCTCCTTTCAACTTGGAAGACTAAAGCAATTGGTGGGCCACACCTGAACCGAAAAATCTGAATGTTCAAGCGAAAAAAGAAGAAAATAATCCTCCAATCCAGTTATCTTCAATTGCTGCTTCATTAATCAACAGATTAGTGATTCCAATAGTATTCTTTTTCAGGTCCAATTATGAGATTAGTCATCTTATACAAATTTAATTATGCACATGTCTAAGAGTTAGAGTGCTTCTTATACTCTTTATTAAAAATGTCTTTTGTTGTTTGTTATACACAGGTATATAAGGCTTTTACTCGATGATCTCATTTTGATGCTTTTTTCTATCTATTAATTCTTCCATTCTTTTTTATATACAATCTAGATTAGCCAAAAAAGGTGCATCTGATTGTATCAACATAATAATGTTCAAGCTGAGAATGATAGACTGGTAGTCATGGTTAAAACTTGGGATGCACTTGGTCTTAATGATTTTAGTGGCTGAAAACATTTGATAAATGTTAGAAATATAAGACTTGAATTTAGTTCCAACAAGACGCCGCAGGTGAAGGACGTCAGGAAGGACGCTGTGTTTGATACTCGAGAGTAGACAGTGCAACTAAAGTAATAATTATAGGGAGAAAGAACTTTTCATTTATAAATTTAAATGAAGTGTGATTGAAAGGGAGATATATTTACTTTATTTAATAACTTTTTATAAAACTCAAATTTAATACATTTAATTGTTAAATTGTATATGTGATATTATTTTGATGATCATACATATTAAATTTCAAACAAATTAAACATTAATAGCATTGCAAAACAATTGTCATTAACCAACGATTTGGCGTTGGATTAACTTTCGTTACTATATTTTTTCTTTAATGAAAGTTAAACTACCAGTATAAATATTGTGAGGTTATATTAATAATATGATATCAATTTTATTAGTATTAAATATTTATATATACTATCAATATCTTAAATATATTATTAGTATAATGTATCATATTATTAGTACAAATCTTCAAAGTCTATATAATAATTTAATTATCTTTAAGAAAGTACTATATTAACGAAGTCAATCCTAGCACTTGATAATTTTTATCTGTAAGTAAATGAATTTGTTTTATGGTGTAAGTAAATAATTTTATAAATAGTTTGTCTGTATTATACGACGAAGTGTCATTTCATATAAAATCTTGTAAATTTGATAAATATAATCAAAACTTTCCATCAAACTATTGAATAGGTGAAATCCAATGTCTAATTAAAAAATGTATTAAACATAATAAATTTTAAAAAAGCAAGCGAGAGGGAAGGGGCAGGAAGAGAAATTTATTGAGATAAATTATGAGTGTTCCATCTATATTTAACGGGTTATGATAAGTTGAATGTGAGAATTTCCCGAGTGCAGAAAGAAAATCCGGATCCGGCAAGAAGAGAGAGGAACTCACGTTCAAATGTGCCACACTTTAGATTTTTTTTTTTTTTATTACTTACTTTAGATTGTGGTACATATGAAAAACATATTTTTCGCATAATTCCATTAATGTCAGTAAGGACAAAAATGTATACGTGAACCCGAGCCCGCATGTTTGCAATAAGGGTACAGATCATATTCCTCAACTGTTCAAATATGGGTGACTCTGTAGAAGTAACAGGATCCAACTGTTGTAGGAGAGAAACGACAAAGACATGTAACTTTTGTTTATCCTGAGAAATTGTATTATAATAAATTTAATAAAACATTTTTATGCGATCTATGGAAATTTAAAACTTTTATCAACATAAAATTTGTTACAAATTGCATTGGATATTTTTTAGGTATTTAACTTAATATTTTTTGGTGAGGGTGGAATTAATTTGTGTCAATCTTTATGATATTTGGATTTAAGATCAAACTTGTGATTGTTTTTTAATATCTTTCTACAATTTGACTCTAAAATAGTAAAGAAAGATGCAACTAAAGTTAAAAACAAGTAAATTACAATGAAAATAAACTAAAAGAAAGAAAAAGGAGTAGACGAGGAAAGGCAATGAATTTAAATAATTGGAAATATAAAAGAACAATAATGTAAATCAAACAAGATAACTTGGTAAAAATGTAATATATATATATATATATATATATATTAATTAAAATACAATTGAAAGCATACATGTGGCTCTTAGAACCAATACTCATGTGTGAGGCGCATCATGAAGAGTGTTTGTGTAATGTATTTCAACAATGTAATGGTCAAGAAATTTGATACAAACGCGTGTTGAATTGTTTATGATCGAATAATTAAGATTTGGATATTTGTCACTTTTTTTTACAGCTTGATATTGTTCACTTAATAACTATTAATAATTCTCTTTTCGATCTTGGAACTTCATCATTTTTATATCTTCAAACTTGGCTGCTTAGTTTTGATTTCGATCTTGAACTGATTTCTTCTCAAAGTATTAATCATTCTTTTAGTATGATTCAAATCAATTCGAGACTTTACAAATCATAGCCTTTCGAGAAATCAAAATTTGACCGACCAATTTGAGAATGATATTTCCAACACTTAAAAAAAAAATTAATTTGACCCCAATAATAATCATATTATTTTAAAAGATCGATTATCAGTATCATACTTGATTAGTAATATATTCCCATTGACATCATCAATCCAGAAGATTAGATACTAGGAAACATCCTTTCCCAGTACTAGCTACTGTACAAGGATGATATCGACTTTAACAAGTTGATCATATAAGTAACAAAAAGATTTGTTGTTGATCAATCAATTAATAAATGAAATTATTTACGCCACTTGACTTAATATTTTCATTGTTTGAAAAGATTTGTTGTCTTGGTAGATAGCTTAATCTAAATTCTTTTTTTTTTGGTACTGTGCTTAATCTAAATTCATGTTTTCTCAATTTACAGTCTAATAAACCATCTTAATCTTGTCTCCTAAGTTTCTCAAATTCCATCTTGATTAATGTGGTAAGCTCCTTCTTTTTGAGAAATTATTAAATAATCTTAAATTAACATGTATAGTCTAGTTTTTAAATTTATAAGAAATAATCAACTATTTCATGTGTTTGTGAAGATTAATTTGGATCATTATGGTTCTTGACCATGTAATAATTTTGCTTTGTTTTCTAAACTATTGAAATTCGTGCAATTCTATAGAATCCGGGCAATGAGATTGGCCCCAACTGAAACTACACCACCTCCTCGACCACTGAAATGTTTAACTTTGGTGTCAAAGCTGTTTGGATAAATATACTGGACACTCAACTACACTAACTTTATGTCAAACGTATCTCTTTTAAACGTCTGATATGAGAGCCAGTCATCTGTCTCCATTGGCCTCACTCAGTTTTTGATAATTTGAACAGGCTTTATATTTTGGCCTTATACGGAAGATTTGTTATGAACGAGCGGAAGAAGCTAGCAGCAAAATCATTAGAAAAAAAGCGTGGAGTCGTGGACCATATCTATCAGTTTGTGCTAAGAGCTCTAGCTAGCTATTAGGCTAGGTAAGGTGGACGTGTATAGGTAGTGGCTGTGATAGAATTTAAATAAATAAATAAAAAAAAAAAGATAAGGACTAACATGTGATGAAACTAGAGTCCCATATGCGGGTCGAATTGAAGATGGAAATATGGCTTTGTAAGTAAGATAATAATAGGTGGCAGACATAAGAGCGAAGCTAGTTGACCATAACAGATAGAGTCATCTTGTTGGATAGATGAGGTGTTACCACTTAACACTTTCCACTTTGTCGACCTATCTTCCCTCAGTTGGAAGTGGGTATTGGAAATTATTTGGATTTAAATGTATACGGGGTTAATAGTGAAATTTATTTGGATTTATATCTTAGACATATCTATACTGTATGTAAAATATATAAATTTAGGCATTTCTGGATAGGATAATTCTTTATACATTGAAGTATTGAACTGTGTTGTGTGTTATTAACGTAAGATATGATTGCGCCTCTTTTATTTAGACTATTGAGTAGTAATTACTAATTACTTTTAAGAAATACTATTAGAGCAGTAATGACTGACCACTTAACTAATCACTATGACAGTAAGCCTTTGTTCTGAACCATCCTTAACAATAGAGGCCCAATAAAACCGTGAGCTATAGCCCAATATGAGCCCAATAATCAAGCCCTTAGCATTATCTTCCCCTAAATGTACATTACTTTCTGTATACTCATACTTTGATAAAACCATCCAGTCCCTTCGGTGTCGGAATGTTTACACTTACCACCAACACAGAGATTGTCAGCAACAACCAGGTGTCCAAGCACCCTGCCCACTCTTGTAATTCGAACAGAATTTTTTTAAAAAATAGTTAATTGTCTAACACGAATAATGTATAAATAGTGGGAAAATAATGATGGTCCATTATCAAAATGTGTTGAATATGGATTGACTGAGAAAGTTATTTTGATATAAAATTAAGAGAAGTATAAATCTTTCATTGATGATAATAAGATATATATTTTTAAGTAGTGGTATATGACTTTTAAATAATATTTAGTTATAACCTAAATGGGGTAAATATTAAGAAGATTTTCATCAATGTACTATCGAACAAATCACATAAATGAATTGAAACAACTTAATTGTTGATTGATCTTAATCATTGTCATCAACATGTTCCAGTATATTGTACCGTTGCGCTCCACTTCTTCATGGTCATGGAAAAGATTGTTTTGCCTCCACCACCAACTCCATTAAACTCACTTGAATTAGTCATGAGGACAAATCCATTTTAATACCAATTGTTGAACAATCAAGGGGAATAAACACTGAAAAGATTTTCACCAATGAACTATTTTCTCCTCACTTAAAATGAGGCTCAACTTTCTCATTATTACCCAATATAAAACTTCACCTCACACTTATATTTTAATGATACATGATATCCTGAACTAAACAAGTGAATTATAAAATTATATTTTAATTGTATTTTATTGATTATATGAATTATATCCCTTCTTGTGGTGTTTATTAGGTTCAGTTTGTTTGAAAAAATTATTCTTATCAATTTTATAAAAAATTTGGAATGAAAATATCCCAAACTAGTTACTAGTTTTTTTATTTAGTAACAATATTTGTACAATCTTTTCTTTATATCCCTCTTTCACTACTCTTTGGGCAATAAATACGAAACAAAATCTTTTGTTTTATTTTCTAATAAAAAGTATAAAAATGAAATAAATATTTTTATATGCAAATAACAAATTAGTTCTCTCTTCTTTTTTGCTTTTCTTTCTTTTATATTTTGTTTGAATTTTTCTTTTGTAGTCCATGAAAAATGAAAGGTTGGGCCATGGGCTTGAACTCTTACTTCACTAAACCTAGACCATTAAGCAGGAAAGTTAAACATCATGATCCATGGGTTTTTCCTAGCGACTAAAATCTTTTTATATAAGACCCCTAGATATTGGGTTATGAAAATAAAACAGATTGAAAAAAATTGTATTGGACAAGTTGCTCCTATTAAAATTCAGAAATACTCTTGAAAGCTCTGGTTGACTGAAGAGTTGGGAAGATGATTTATCATCAAAGTCACACTATGGTTGATTCTAGTTCCAGAATTGCTTTTAGTTTTGCCTTCCTTTCTTTTACATTTTCATGCTTGGCATGCGTACTATCGTATAGTGTACATTGTGCTGTTCAGCCTTTTTGTCTTTTACATTTTCTTGCTTGGCATGCGCACTATGGTGATTCGTATTGTGTATATATGTGTTGCTCAGCCTTTTGTCTCTCTTTGTTCTCCGGTTTTTTCCTTGGGACTGCTATAGTGCTATTAGCCTTTATATCCAGGGGTGTTTGTGATTAATTTGGATTGATTAATTTTGAGTCAAGAAACTATCCATCCAAAGATCAAAGGGACTTAGTTCCATTCAGTTTGGATGACTTTAAAATACTTCAATATCTCTTATCCAATTTGGTTTAGATTGGAAGGATGATTTGGTTTTTACCATTAAATACCAACACATCCTTACATCTATACTTGAAATCAAGCATAAGCATAAATTTCTCTAACGACCTTAGTAGTTGTAGAAATATGAAATTCTTCTTATATAGGCTAGACTAGTTAAATTATAGGGTGTGTTATAATGTTTTCTCCACAATGTGCTGAATTTTAATTGTAGAAATGTGCTAAATTATATGAAATAATAAATTCTTTTTAGTTTACTACTAATTTAGTATACAGATTGCAACAACTTGCTGAATTTTAATGTGCTTATGCTGTAATACAGAGTCTGGTCTCCGATATATACAACATTATATGTTACACATGAATAAATTCTTATAATACTTGTATTATGAGTCTGTTTAGATATAAAGTTAAAATGTTTTTAAGAGTTTAAAAAAAAAATTATATTTTTAATAAAAAAACTCTAAAAAACACTTATGACTTATATTCAAATAGACTCAATATATATTTTGATAAAGAGATATAAAATAGGAACAAAAAACACAACAGGAAGGGCCTGTGGTGCGGTAAGTAAAACAGCCACGATTTTCTTCGGTCACAAGGACCTAATTGGCCACCACCAAACCTTCGTTAAGTCTTGCAGTTAATACCTTTCGCAGAATTTTGCCTGAGGGTGCTTTAGGAATAGAGTCCGTGAAGAAAACTCTACCTATTCTCTTGTAAAATACCACCTGCAAGAAACACATGCTCATTAGCCCCAATAAAATCAATTACAACCATATAAAATATAAGTGATAGTTCATTTACATGTTCATTAATATTCTATCTCCTATTTTTAATTACAAGAGGTATATATCCATAAAGCGGGATCACTGTAGCTATTGCTGCAATGATATGTGAGAGAAAAACAGAAAGATAGATAAAATAATAGCTGAATGCTGAATATGTATTGGTGGCCGTGGGATTGCTTTTGCATAGCATTAATATAAATAAATAATTATTAACTATAATAGAAATATTAAACTGATCCTTAAACTCCTCATGTGCCAATAAAAAAAGAAAAGAAACCAATTTATGTTGGAAAAGAAAACCTGTTGTGAAATGTATTTCTTGATTTCATCCTCGGTTATCTCAGAACCATTTGACCTTACAACAAATGCAACTGGAATTTCTCCGGCAGCTTCATCTTTCATGCTGAAACCAACACCGATGATATTAGTCATTTTCAGAGATTACTAATAACTATATATATGAGTGTATGTAAAACTATGTTTGTTAAGCGCCATAGAAATATTTGAGCGGAGACGGAATTGTAAGTTGGCGGTTTGGTACGAGTCATTTAGCTGAGAAATAAGAAGAGTGTCGTGGGTTCCACATAGCAATATTCAGTCATCATAGCCGTTAACAAAGGCCAAAAAGTCAGTTATACCCTTTTAAATCTCTAATTTCACGTAACATTAACTATTTTAGAGGATATTCTTGTTATTTTATCCCAACTAAATAAGTTTATAATATTATTTATATTCTATTTCTCACCTATTTCTTTTAAACCAAACATAACCTAAAAGAAGATAGAGGACAGTTTTTTCCAGCCAAAAAATTTACTGCAAACATTTATAATGAGACAATTAAATAAACAAAAGGATAAGAAAAAAAAATAAGGTTGTTTGGGCTTTTTTATACACAAAAATGAAGGTTATTTGTCCTTTTTTTAATAGGGGGTTGCTTTTCCCAAAAAAAAAACTTACTGAAAATATTTATATTTATACAATTAAACGTAAAAGTCATGAAAACCATAAAGGTTGTTGGGCCTTTTGTAGGGGGGTTTCCCCAAAAAATATTTACTGAAAATATTTATTAATGAGACAATTAAACAAATATAAAAGTCAGAAAGAAGAAAAATGAAAGTTGTTGGGCTTTTTTTAATAGAAGGTTGTTAAAGATATTAGGTAACCAACTTACCCTACAACGGCAGCATCAGAAATGTTTGGGTGAGCAATCAACAATGCTTCGAGCTCAGCAGGAGCTACTTGGAATCCTTTGTATTTGATCAATTCCTTTAACCGATCAACAATGAAGAGTTCATCATCATCATCAATGAAACCAATATCTCCTGTGTGTAACCATCCTTCTCTGTCTATAGTTCTCTCTGTAGCCTCGGGGTCATTTAGATATCCTGACCAACCACAAATTGAACATATCAAGAAAGAGTAATGGTATTTTTTTGTAACATATTACCTTTGACAAGACTTAGGCTAATTAACTTTAGGTTTATGGAGTTTTACATTTATTCTTTTATAATCAATTACACATTTTATAGTCCAGTAATAGGCAGGTGCTCGCTGATAACCTACTTCATAGACCTATCTATTTTCATGCTAAAATGGTGTGACTCTTGGTAGCTGTGGAGCATAATGAGTGACTTACACGTTCTAAATGATTAAATAATTGTGTCTATTGGACCACGTAATGTCATCATTGTGGGAAAAACAGGTAAATGAGTTAGGTGAGGATGTGGACTTCGTTTGAGTGGTGAGCGAATATACGACTAGAGACTTCCAAACAAAGCTGGCACAGACCATCCATATCAACTTTCACTTTTACAAGTTTACTCACCTACCAAACTGTTTGGGGAATTTCTTTATATCAACGCCTTCAGGCTTCAAGATTCCATGTTGAACCGCTACACGAGGAGTATAAATTACCCAATTTCGCACCAGTAGTGTTTTGACATTATGCCATTTGCTGTTGAATTTAGATATTTGGTGTAGAGTAATTATTCCATTTTGGTGGGGATCTATTTATTACAAGCCATACAAGTTTCAACAACTGTCAATGAGGGTAAAATAAAGAAAATTAAGAATTTTATAACTATATAGAATGAATTTAGTAAGTGAAATTTTATCTCAAAACTCAATTTAAAAAACAAGATTTGAGATACTTTTGTAAATTCAATTTGAAAATTTAAATTTAACTAGAACTTAAATCTGTAAACTTTAATCCAACCATCTACGAGGATGTTCCCCAAATTTAATTTTCCAAGCTTCTTCATCACAGACAATTTACTAGCTTCAAAACAAAATGAGTTATTAAAGCTTCAACTCAGAAAATTAATTTACTTTGAATCAGAATAAGTTACCAGCAAAATATTTTACACCTATAATATGAGGGGAAACATGAGAGACATATCAACACGGCTATTGAAAATATAATAAGCATGCAAGTGCTGCCAGTTTTATTTATTTATTTATTTATTTATTATTATTATTATAGAATGTTAGCAATTGATATGAATATGATAGGATATGATCACAGTATCCGATACGACATACTTACCTCCTTTAACGGAGTGGAGGAACCAGAATTATTATATGCTCATGTGACTCTTACTCATTGCTATTTGTTAGTGAGCACGCGCAATACTTTCTTTGTATTAGAATAAGAATAAAATTACACTTTTTTAAGAGTTTATTCAACACTTTATTTTAATTTTGAACGTATATAACTGAAAAGTAAAAAAACACGTATATATCTTAAACTAAGTATAACAAATAATTTAACTTTTAAACTTAAAAAATTATTGTACTTCGACATAAATTAAATTCATTTATTTATATATCATACACATAATAATTAACCCTCGGTAAAACCATTGTCGATGGTTTGGTGGCTGATTAAAGCTGCTTCACACGTTTGAGGCGCTGAAACTTTTGTGGAATTCACACCTTGACAAGTGTACCACACATATTCATCGTCCCCATCACATCTAGAAGCCATATTATGATAATAATAACAACAATAGTGCTCTAAACTAAAGCAACCAAATCCACCCAATCTTCTGCTCCACCGAGCTCACAATTCACAACAACTCCACTTAGACTTCTAAAAGGTTAATACAAATTTAAATACTTAACACTAATATTATCAATAAACTTTACAAAGATTAACATAAATTTTTAACATTATATATCCATTACCAAATTTCTTGGGAATGAACTTAGAGTGTGCTCTCCTACAAAGATATCTTAATATGAAAATGACAATTGATTCAGATGTTTAAACCAAATCTAGTGCTATCAAAGAAGACCTTTTGACCAGTCGATGAAAAAACATCTCAATTAACTATTATAATAAGTGTTTCTTTGAAATCATAAGATGATTTGGTGGTAGTGGCCGGGAAGAAACATAGGAATTGGAGTCATAAGAAAGTCAATAGTTCAAATCTTTTTACTAATATAAAGTACTAACAATTAACATTTACGAATTAAAAAACACTAATGTTTCTCTCTGATTATACGACAACATACATGACACGGCCTCTGTGATATATATTTAGGATATGCGTTAAAGTCACACGACGATGTATATAAGTCATAATAAATGTATGAAATAAACATGTATACGAATACGATGATATACCTTTCATGACCTTTGCGCCTCTTATGCAAATTTCACCGGATTTGTTTCTTGGAAGTGAATCACCGGTTTCTGTATCCACGATTTTCATCTCAGCGTTTCTCACAACGGTTCCGCATGCACCTGGTTTAATCTTAGAGGGTTCTTTTGCAAATGCCATGCTGATGGCAAGTGGTCCTGCTTCTGTCATCCCATATCCCTGTACGTAAAAAATTATAAGTTATCCCATTTTCTTTTCCTTTTCAGTTTATTAAAATCACAGGAGACAAATTTTGTTTTCAAATAACTATGGTTTCATTTAAACGCAATAATAATAATCTATAACTATATAGAAAGGAAATAGAATATTTTAATGTACATATTTTTATACTTATTTTATCTTATAATTACATTAATAAATTATTATTTTATTTTTATAATTAATCACCTTTATAAATCTCCCATTAACTTCTACTTTTTTATTTAAAATAAACATGAAAAAGAAGTTAGACATGAATTACTTATTTCTCCTATTAATAATAATAATAATAATAATCGTTTTCCTATTAAAAAGTTAAAATACAAGATTTTTCCTTAGCTTGAAAAGTTAAAAGTTGCACTTCTTTTTAGGTATAAACTTTTACTTATAATTGCTTTTTAAAACTAATTTTTTTTATAATTATAATCAAATAAAGAATAACTTTATTTTTCATAAAATCTCTAATTATATTTTAAAAAGTCCAACTAATAAAGGTATAGGCCTGGATATATATTAAAAGTATTTTTAAAAATTTCTCTAATAGAAATATAATATTTTTCAGTAAAAGAATTTTCAAAATACTTCTAACTTTATATCTTATACGATAAACTAAAGCTCCATTAATAGTGTTGCGGATTGACTTGAAGGTTGGAATGGCAGGAACCTCGTTCAGGACATTGGGACCAGCCACCAGATAGGGTTTTGAAGTTTTTGGGCAATGATCGTATTGGTTTAGGCTAGTTTGTTTTAGTTTTTTATTTTTGTTTTTTTCTGTTTTCGCTTACCAAAATAAAAGGTCCATTAATAATGGCACTTTGCATAAAGAATTTATTTCCGTATCAAAGTACAAAGAGGAATGACAGCGTCACCGATCAAGTTTCCTTTCTCATCTAATATCAATGAGAGAATTATTAAATAAAAAATAAAATCTATTAAAGTTTATAATTTTTAATAAATTTTAAATAATTATCAAGAGATTCTTAGGAAAAAAATGTCTTGATGAGAAATTATTGTTAGTACTTCTCAAGTATAAATGCGATGTGTTTGGATTCTTTTGCTTATAAGTATGTTTAGGTTTATTTTAATTTATTTATAATCGTTCTATCTGTCTTCTTTTGAAGTTTTTTTGTAAAATATAATATATGTAATAATTTTTTTAATTTTAATAAAATACTAATATATATTTATATATTAATTTAATTAAAAACTAGATGAAAAAATATGAGTATAATTGATAAAAAAATTAATATTACTTTAAATTTTAAAAATGAAAAATAAATAAAAATATTTTAAAAAAATCAACAATTAAAAAAAACTGAGGAAACTTGTTATTTTCTTGAGTAATAATACATAAATCACTATTTATTTTAAATATTCTATTAACATTCTTATTCTTTTTCTATTTCTCTTTTTTTATTACATCATAAATTTTATCATATTTATATTTTAAATTTTTTTATTCTCTTTCTGGATGGATGTTAAATAGGTTAATGGGTGTTAGTAAAACATTTTCCTTAATTTTATGAATATATAGAAATTAAAGTGTTTTGTAGTTATTATATTGTGAAGAAGAATGTGAAGAAACTGCGACTGTTACTGCAGCTTACGTCGCTAAAATCTCACTTGTTATAAACCAATTAAATTTTCTCATGTCACTATGTAAAATTAGAGGTTAAATCTTGAAAAATGAAAATATCCTTTCATCAACTAATTAATTTTTAAAAATAATAATGAAAATGAAACCTGTCCAAAAGTAGCGTGTGGTAGCCTAGCCTTAATGGCTTCTTGGAGTTCGCCTCCCAACGGTGCCGCGCCGGTGACCACAGCGCGAATAGACGACAGGTCGTACCGATGAGTCTCTCCGCTCTTAACCAACGCCAAAACGATGGGCGGCACAAAGGACGCAACCGTCACCTTGTACTTCTCGATGAGCTCAAACAGAGTAGTGATCTCAAACTTTTGCACAATAAGTACAGCCGCACCAGATCGAATCCCGCAGAGCAAAATAGAATTGAGCGCATAAATATGAAACATAGGAAGCACACAGAGTAACACATCCTCGCTGTGCGTGTACTGGTGCGGGTTTTCGCCGTCAACTAACTGCGCTATCGTGGTAACCAAGTTTTCATGCGATAACATAACCCCCTTAGGAAGCCCAGACGTGCCAGAAGAAAACGGAAGCGCAACGAGGTCGTCAGGGTTAATCTGAACGGCAGGGGCTTCCGTTTCATCGGCGTTAGTGAGTGTCGAGAAATGCAGAACGCCATCGTTTTCAGAGGAATAATCATCATCAATGCACATCACCATGACATCGCTGTCGTCCGCGAAACTCTTGATTTTCTCAACGTACGCGGATTGCGTTATGACCAGCCTGGTTTTCGTGGCCGTCGCTTGCTTTGCGAGCTCCGCCGGCGTGTAGAAGGGGTTGGCGGTGGTGACGACGGCGCCGCGGTGAGTGGCGCCGAGGAAGGCGAGGGCGAACTGCGGGCAGTTGCGGAGGACGAGCATGATGACATCACCCTGGCGGATGCCGATTTTGTGGAGGCCGGCGGAGATGCAGCGAGCGGAGAGATCGACGTCGGCGTAGGTGAGGGTCTCGCTGGTGTCGCCGTCGATGAGGCATGGACGGTCATGGAACTGTGACAACTTTTCGAAGCAGTAAGAGTACAATGGGAGGTGTGTGGGAATGGGAATATCGGGGAGTGGGGAGCGGAAGATGAATTCTTGTGGTGAAAGTTCCATTTTTTGTTGGTGTAGGAGAATTTGTGAGTTTGCTTGAAGGTGGTGCCAGCACGTATGCATACATATATATATATATATATATATATATATATATATATATATATATATGGCTGGTGTTTGTAATGCCTGTGGTTACATCATGAGTTGGTGAGACAGGGACTGCCTGACATGTTTGAATGGAAGTGTTTCTCGGTTTATCCTGTGGATGATTTTATTTTTATTTTCCATGGATCAAATATTATTCTAGTTTAAGTTGAAAGATTAAAGATGTTTACTAATACTAATATCATGTTTGAATTTTATTTGTTTTTTAATTATAACTTCAGTTGAACATTTATTACTCCTGTGTCCCAAACTAATTATCGTTATTTATAAATTTTATTGTTATTGTTTACTGTTAGTATTATAAAAGAATATGAATAAAAAATAATTAATATTACGATTGTAAACTAAAATCATGCTTTGTTCCTACGTTTCTTAATATAAGTCGTTTAAGGTTAATGTGTGGTAACTCATTAATTTCTTTGATTTTCAAGGAATCTCCAAATCCCTTTCCTTTTACACCCCTCATTGTATCTGCTCATTCCAGTGCATGAATTCCTCCAATTGCTTTAAAATCTTCTTATAGTTTCTCTCTCGTGAAATAAACTCATTCATTGTTTTGGAAATAGATGAAAGAAATATATGCTGAATTTTTCTCGACTTATCCATTTTCTAATTTTTGGCCAACAGGAGATCGATTCACCCTTAAAATTTTCCATTATTTATTATCTAATTTCATAAAAATGTATAAAATAATTAATAGTGATAAGGGTATAATTGAGAAAAAAATAATTAATGATATCTTGAATTCTGGAAACCACAAATAAATAAAAATAATTTTCTTTAAAAAATCTGACAATTAAAAAAAGAAGGAAAAGACTAATTATTTTAGAAATTTTTTTTCTGACGCAACATTTATAATGAAAAGGAGGAAACATATAAATTGTATCCGATGTTTATTAGGTAGAGGATTTGTTGACCTATATTCTCTCTTTTTAGAATGTGGATGTTAGTCATGAATAACTTAAAATGCATTTATGATTCAATTTATTAATGTATTTTTCAAGAAAAATAAGTAGGTGTATATTAATAAATATTTGTGAAATTTGCTCATACAAATACTCACTTTTTAAAAAGGACTATTTTAATATGTTATAATTTTTATTATCTTTAAATTAATATACCTAAAACTCAAAAATAAAAATTTCTCTAATTTACAATTTTCTAATTTACTTCTTGCATTCAAACAAGTATACCGTACATATCAACAAATTTCATAAAAATGTATAAAATAATTTATTTCTTACAATTTTTTGTTCTGAAATAAGGACACTTTTTGGACAATTATTTTTTACGTTATTACTTCCTCAAGTCTAAAATATAAAAAATGTAATTTTTTTCTTAAAAAGAAATTTTCAACCAAACTTATTTAATGTTATTATCTTTAAAATGTCATCCATTTAATTGAAGTTTTAATTTCCATAATTTTTTTAATACAAAGTTTCAATAAAAAGTAAATCAGGAAAAAATTAATTTTTATTTGATATTGATGTAATTAAATATAATTAATTAACTTTTTTAATTACTATGAATAATTTTTCTTATATTTAAGATATAAAAAAGTACTATTTTATTTGATATTTATTTAATGAATAATAGTGAGATATTTAATAAAAGGTGAGTTTTAAATGTACATGCACA
>PYAF01000424.1:1979871-1991095 GCA_007407185.1 Glycine tomentella
AATAATAACTTTATATACAACACACACCTTAAAAAATTTAAAAACAAAATTAGATATTCAATGTATAGAACTAAGACAACACAAAATGAGTGTAATTCTTAAGAATGTTTTCCTTAAATGATAGCTCTAAAAAACACTCTCATTTTAGGATGATGATTCAAATTTATAGGTGTAAATTGAATTTCAAATAACTTTTCAAAATAATTTGTTATTATTCTATAAATTATTAATTATAAATTTAAAAGATTTTTATATATAAATTAGAATAACTATATTGATATATATCAATTATAATTACACCTTCTTAGTTATTAATTAATATTATACATATATCCATTAAGATAAGAATAAATTGGATTTGATTAGTTTATTTTAACGTATCTTCTCATGTTTGTTAAAATTGTATTTGAAGTGAACTTAATTTGATTGATTGGTTGATTTTTTTTAAGGTGTGTGTTGTATATAAAGTTATTATTGAGAAATGTACAAGTGAATTTTAAACTTTTACTATCGGAAAATCTGTTATGACGTCTCATCATCTCTCTATTCACTATCTCTATAAGGCATGATATTTACGGAATACCCTTTTCAGTTAGTTTTATTCAGACTTAGCTTATGCATCATGAGTTGAAATTCTGTAATGTTGTTTACGAATTTCAAGTACTACCTTTTTTTCAAATATTACCATTTAAAAAAATTGATAATATTTGCTTGTTTTCAATTTTTATAAAAAATTATAAATAATTTTTAATTTAATTATTTAATAAAAGTATAGAAAATATATTAAATAAAATAATATATTAAAATTAAATATTACCAAAAATTAACAAAATATAATTATAACCATATAAAAATATATTAAATAAAATAATATTAAAAAATATAAAAAATCTAAAATAAAAATATATACACAATATTTTTACTTTCAATAACCATTAGAAAAATAGAATAATAATTTCAAGAACCATTACAATAATAATATATAATTACTTTGATCTTTACTTAGGTTAACTAGCTCTAAGTATGGTATTAGTGTCAAACTATTCACCAGCTCTCTCTCTCCACTTCCAATAAATATAGATTTGGTCATTTTTTCTTTGAGGCAAAATTCAATATTTTCATATTATTCATAATCACAAGATTCACAAGTTATATATGATTCATAGTATAAGTTTTACAATATTCACAAGTTTCATATAATTCATAGTCACAAGTTTCATATGATAGTTCTTTTCTTCTTTTAAGAAGCAATTTGATTCTCGTAATCAAATTTGATTCTCGTAATGATGCGGGTGTTTTTTTTATGTGCTCCCTAAACCTTTAGTTAATCACTATTTTTTTTTTTTTAGCTTCGTCTTTTGTCCTATGTCCCTTATTCCTTGCATTGCATGGGTTGTTGAAACCACAAATTATGCTCTCTGGACACCCATAGCTATAAATTATATCAATCAAGTTATGAAAAAGTCACAAACTAAAAAAAAAAAAATGTAAAGAATTCTTTTTGCAGGGAATCAAATGAACAATGATCTAAGGCAACCATGTTATGGTAACAATTTGTTAAAGTAGAACTAGTGCAACTGAATTTTGTTATAAATCACCAAGCTACCTAATTGTAATTTGATAAGGTGGGAATTAATTAAAAAAAAGTATTGAAAGGTTAAAATATTTGAGAGTCAAAAATGATAATCAAAATCATTTATGTTTTCATCTCAATCAAGTAAATCAGCATGAATTTTACAAAACTGGATACGAAATTTTAGAATGAAATATTTATTGAAACCTATTTCTCTACAAATAAGCAGGCCTGCAATTATTATCAATAAAAGGAAATCCTGACAAATCAATTTCATTTACCTTGGTGTTTGGACGAGGAATTTCGTGATGAATATAGGCAATTTGAAACTTAGAAATTTAAATTGCTTTAATTAAAAAATATTTTCTAAATATTTTGTTTGAATAAACTAATTTAAAATTCTTAACTTTTTTATTTTTTTAGTTTGGATAAGATGATTCAATTGTCATCGTATACAAGTTTTCATTTATACATATATATATTTTAAGAAAAAAATTAAATGTTAAACTTTACAAAAAAATTAATTAACATTAGCTAATTTTTAAATATTTAATCATTTTTACAGAATCAGTCCTCATTAAAAAAAAATCATATATATATATATATATATATATATATATATATATGTATGTACGTACTAAGAGCGCGTTCTAAGCTAACGTGCAATCCCCAAAAACTCCTCTATCTTTGCCAATTAATGGATTGTAGCCACAACACAACCAAAAGTATTTTTTGTAACATTCACAAAAAAAAATATATTTTTCTGTTTAATAGGCTAAAAGAAAATTTTATCAAATAAAGCCTCTACCACGTAGCTGTTCAAGGTTTTGCACATTTCTCTTATGCTTTTCCATGTGACAGTAAGGGAGATAAGTGAGCCGGGATCAAGCTTCAGAAATTGTCCACGTACAATCACTATTAAATGAAGGGAATAATTAGCAATAATGAATTAGATAAGGGAAAATAGATATTTTCCTAACTATAGTTACTTTCCAATCGAACCCTTTTTTCATCCTAAATAAATCCAGCATTATAAATAGGTGGGAAGCTTCAAACCCTCAACACCAAAAACCTCTTGGCCTTTCCTCCTCACCACCTTTTTCACCATTTTTCTTTTACCTAAAGTTATCCTGGCAGTTCTCTAAGTCATCCACCAAAAGTTATTGAAGGTAGGCTAGACTTCAACCTTAACTTAGGAATTTTTAGGATTATTTCAGTTGCTTAAATGGACATATTTAGTTTTTATTCTAAATGTCTAGGTGATAATTTGGAATTTAACTTATTAGTATTTTGAAAAGGTTTATGAAATAATTTGAATAATTTAGATGCTTAATTGGCCAGGTTTAGTTCTAAATTAAATTATAAAACTATGCTTAAAAAAGTTAATATACGATGCAGTATTTAACGTTTTAAAGTAAGGGAAATAGTACTACGGGGCCAGAGGTAATAGTTAAGTAATATATATATATATATATATATATATATATATATATTAAGTAAACAAAGCAAACAATAGTTAACTATGTTACTGATTTTAAGATTGATCCGAGTTTCAATTGAGAAATTGGACCTATGATTTTGAGATTGACCCGAGTTTCAAATGATGGAAACTGGGCCTATGATATCACAAGAGATCAGGTGCTAATACATGGAAATTCATGCATGATTAGCGTAAGACGGTCGCGGCATTCCTACATGATGTACACATGTAGAGGCCATGTGCACATGTGACCATTGCATTTCATTCCATGCATTCATACATTCATGCATTTATGTTTATTGAATTATTTGCTTAAGTGTATGATGAATTATATTTGCTTTATCTGATGACAGAAATTATCTTACTTGCTAACCTTCTTAATGTGTTTGATAAATTTGTCTTATTTAATAACCTGTTAACATGTTCGGTGATTTAAATTTGACTACTGAGAAATTTATTTCTCACTAGATTTATTTTTATTTTTTTTAGATGACAATGATGGTCAAATTTCTTGAAGTTGGAGTCTGATTGATATGTTAAGGAAGCTATGCACTATGTTGGATTTTGAAAAGAAACTTATACTTGTATATTTTTGTATTATGAGAGTCCTTCATATTTTGTAAATTTTATGATGAAGAATTTTTAGTGATACATGTTTCTTGTAAAATTTTAGTTCTATCGTTTCTACCTCAATTTATATTTCTCGACAAAGACAAGAGAATAAAATAAATAAATTTAAAATAAGCAAATAAATAAATAATTAAATAAATAAATAAATAAAATTAGTGAGGATGTTACAATTTTATTTTATTATTAAATTAAAGTATAATAGTATAAGTTAACAGATAATTTAATACTTAAAAAAATGTTATCAGTTATATATATATATATATATATATATATATATTTTCCTAGGTATTGAAAAAATGACAGTTATTAAATTGTGTTAGGGAACTTTTTATTTGTTAACTTATATTATACTTTAATTTAATAATATAATAAAATGATATAAGTTTTTAGGATTCTGACAATTAGTTTTAAAGACGCTTAAGCGCCAAGGCGCTAAACCTATTAGCACCAAGGCACTGCCTTTCTTGCAACCAAAAAATATGAAATTTATTAATTTTTAATTGATAATCATAAAATAAATATACCAACCGCTACTAATTAAAAATTACGAAAGGAAAAACAATATTAAAAATAATTAAAATAACTGTTCTGGAGTGGTAATTGGGCTTGCGTTAGGGCCCAAGTTGTTAGGATATGTTATTGAGACTTAACGAACATGGGCCAAGACCTAGTCCAACCTAGCAGTTATGGACGTGCAGATGGAAGCCGGAAATGTAGGAAACCGTTCGTGCACGTTGTAACTAGCCAACGGTCAGGTATTGCATCTATAAATATATGATATTCATTGGTGAAAGACACACACACATTCTAACTCTCTCTTTCAATTACACAGAGCACACACCCCACGTCCATTGGCGTATCTCTGTGATCTTCTGCTTCAAGGTATCATTCTCCATTGATATTCTTGGACTTGCAGAGTTAGAGTGATCAAATAGCAAACACGTAGTACTTTCGTGCTACACAATTGTGTTCTGGAAATATACAGAACAATAACCAACTAAAAGAATCTTAACAGTTTGTATATAGGATAAGTCATGAGTGGTTAGTGATATGCATGAAAGGAATAATTGATGGGGAGACTCAAATTTAATGTTTCATTTTTATGCTATCGGGTTGTTGAGTAATGAGCTCTTTGTCCCATTACAATTGTTAGTGGACTGTTCGGGTTTTGTGGGCTTGTGATGTTGATGGGCCTTTTGTTTCCTAGAATTCAGAGTTGGGTGTTGCTATTGTTACCTACTTTTCTATTCCATTGGTACTACCAACACATGCAAAATTTCAATTTTGGCAAAGTGTATCCAAATCATATGGATACTCACAAAAATATTCACAAGGGGGACACATAATTATTCTCAATATTGGGACATAAATTTACCCAAAAATTTACCCAAATATAAGACATGAACTATAGTGCTCGTATGTGCGTGCGCATGCACACATGCACACACGTGTGTATATATATATATATATATATATAATTTTTCATGAAAAATAATTATTTTTTTACTAATACTTCAAGTCTCTAGTCTTTAACAATATCACTATCCGATAATGGAAAACATTAAATCTTTAATTTGAATTTTTGTTAAATGATTAAAACGTTAACTTTAATAATTATTAGATTGTTAATAATAAACATAAAAACAAATAATTATTTTTAAAACCAATTCTAAACAAATATATAGAATGTATAATCTCAAATTCATAAAATAAAATAGTTATTGCAGATATACTTCAAAACGTTTATTTTAAAAATAAAATAAAATATAGTTTTATTGTTGATTTGATTTGTAAACAAATATATAGAAGGTATAGTCTCAAATTTAAAAGTAGACCAAAAAACTTGAATATACAAAGAACACAGAAACCATCATCACCGTTGGATTGCAATATTTTGATTGTAAATAATCAATAACGTCTTGTTTATAGTAAATTATATTGTTGTGTTTGATGATCTAGACGAGTCAGCCAACTACATCGTATTAGAAATCCTCATAATTTATGACGCACATAGTAAACATTTTAACTTTTCTCGCAGCAGTATGTGCCTAAAAAAATTGGTGTCCTTGGGTCCCATGGCACTACACTCTGCTGGTATCTCTTTACACTTTTGTAAAATCAATTCCCAAACTTAAAATATATATATATATATATATATATATATATATATAAACGTTTTAAAGTAAAATTGTAATTGAGATTAAATAATTTAAACACATGTTAATTGTGCTTAATGATTTTAAAAAATAATTGTATTTAACTTTTAAAATAACTAGACCGTTAATATATTTTGATTTTCAAACTTATACACTATACCAGTCTTATTTTATTTTGACACGTTAAGTATATATACTCGGTTTAACTTATTTTGAAAAACTCATAACTTGTTCCTTTCAATTTTTAACATTTTTAAAACATATAATTGTTTCAGTAAATTTAGCTCAACTTACAAATACTGGTACAGTAATTGTGGGACGCACCGGTAAATCATAAAATTAAATATATAATATAATTATATACACTTAATTGTAATTTTTAAATATATAATATAATTATATATATTTAGTTATAATTTTGTAGAACATACTAAATAAAAATCAAAACTAATAAATGTGGCCTATTTCCAAAAAAAAGATAAGAAAGTGGATGTAACATCCTAGGAAAATAAATATATATAAAATTAAATAAACAATTATAGTTATATTTAAATTATAAATATAGTAACCTCAAATTATATAAATTATAATAATAGAATAAGTTATGTGATTAAAAATTATATATATACCCGACCACATGCACTGATGAAATCATGTTACTTTCTTATACAGACCTCGGCCAAGATGAGTTGCCGGATTCATACTCCTTTATTATATACACCTAGGCATCTATGAATATATAGACCTCGACAAGTCCGAGTTCGGCCACCCATGACGAACTCGGCCACTCATACCTGGCCACTCATGCATAATGAAACCGGCCTACCCATGTGAGCCCGGCCATGCATGCAACGCCTTGGCATAAACTCAGCGCGGCTAGCACTTACATCGGCCACACATCCAGCCGACAACTATTGCTTCATGGCACCCGGTTGACTCGGCAACCAACTAACTCGACACCATCCGAGCATACCTAACCATAACTACAAGCATTCCCTCATGTACCCGGCCACTTCGGCATCCACTTACCAAGCTCGGCCTGCACCATCCCGATAACCATGAGCTCGACATGCACCATGAGCTCGGCATGCACCATGAACACGGCATGCACCATGAGCTCGGCATGTACCATGAGCTCGGCATGCAACGTATCTCGACCATTATTGAACCCGATCACCCATGCCAAGTGAGCTCGGCTATCCATGCCAAATGAATCCGGCCACCATGAAGGATGAACTCGGCCATCTATGCTCATGAAGCTCAGTCATCTATGCTAATGAAACCCAACCATTCCGCACCATGAAACCCGGAACTCGGCCACCCAAACTCAGCCAGTCATGCCAAAGGTACCCGGCCGCTCTGGCCAAAGGAGCCCGACCACTCATACCAAAGGAAAACCCGGCTGCTCTTAGGAGTCGGTCACTCATGCCAAAGAAACCCGGCCGCACTTGCCAAGGAACTCGGCCACTCGGCCACCTACCAGATACCCAGCTCGGATTTTAGCAAACATCGGTCATCCATAATGAACCCGGCCAACCATGCAACCCCGCCATTTCCATCAAAATATACTTCTCGACGTCACCCTTGTAACATTCCCAAAAATATTATAATTAAAATAATATGTAATATTGTCAAAAATAAATTTTTAGAATAAGTATAATACCCTCAAATATAAAAATATTTATGATTTAAATTATAATAACAGAATAGGCAAAATAATAATTTTTAAGACAAATTTTAGTTTCAAACTTAAGCCACGTGAAAATTTTGATGAATTCAAATCCTTAGAAAAATCTTTTAAAGGTACAGATGGCATTAGGGAGAAAACAAATAGCGAAAGCCAAGCTGCAGTAGTTTCCACGTACACACATCATTAAATGAGGGAAGGATGATTAGATAAGGGAAAGGAGATATTTTCTCCAACCAAAACAAATTCTAACCGACTCAAAGCACTATAAATAGTTAGGACATTTAAACCTCTGCACCAACAACCTGCACAAATACTATAAGCTTTCAGTCTCTCCCTAAATTTTCTCAAATATTTTCTTTACTTAAGACCCTTTTCTTTTAAAATCATTCCGACAGTGATTCACCAAATTATTGAAGGTAGGTTAGGCTTTAATCTTTAATTTAGGAATTTTTAGGAGTTTATTTTATCATACTTAGTTTTTAAAAGAAAATTATACTTAGAAAAAGTTTATGATACGGTGAATTAAGTCATAATTTAGAGGCTAACTTATTAGTATTTGGGAAGTTTTATAAGGATAGTTTAAATAATTTAATGCTATGTTAAGCAAATTAATATTTATGTTTCAAATTAAAGTGGTAATTAGTAGTACTGACCAATAATTGTAAACAAGTAATAGGTTATTTGGGAAATAAGTTTATACAAATATATAAACAAAACGAACACTATCCCAGCTTATCTTTTCTTTTTCTCGTACTGCAAGCAACTTTTGGACCTATAATATATATATATATATACAAGAACCTTGTAAACACGTGAATAGCAATAAGGTACCATACGAAAATATTAAAATAATGCTGCACTCCTGTAAGTATATTTTATGTCCAACACCTTATATTTTATGTCCAACACCTTGTCGTCTTCCACAGTACCTCAGTTCTTTCATTACGAATTATCCTACCCACTCATACATGCCCATAATAGATTTACCTTGGCCTTACACTCACGTACCCCGCATACACACCAGTACCTTGCAAATCTTCCCTCGAGTCCGGCCCTACCTCTTGTATATTCCTCAACATTCGTATGAAACCGGCCATATCCACAAGCCATGACCACACTTTGACACCTCTGTATGATCGAGTGAACCCAGCAACCTTGAGCTCGGTTTACACCACCCCGGACACCATGACTACATGCACCTCGACCTTGCCGGAGTATACATCTACCTCGGCACCTCTCGTCGCATGTGCAAGCCCGGCCAAGCATATAACCCGGCCATAGTCAACTCGGCACATCCTTCCGGTAAGAACCCCTAACCAACTCGGCCAGCCTATGAAGCTCGGCCATCACACAAACCAACTCAGCCACTACTCATAAAGTTCGGCCACCATGCAACTCATGCATACCCGGTTATCCACATGCAAAGACCGGCCATACCCAAAGCCCATGATAATACATCAGCACTTCGGCAAGTCCGAGTTTGGCTACACCGTAGCTCTTGTGCAAAGCTCGGTTACACTATAACTATTAACATCCTTGAACTTCCTTACTTATGGCACCAATGATCTCGGAATATCGACTGCAGGGCGGTAGCTCGGAAAGACTCTACACCTGTCGACTTCGTATATAGCTCGGCCACCCTTCAACCTCGGACCTCAGCCACCATGCACCCAGCTCGGCAACCATGCACCCAACTCGGCCACCATAAACCCGGCATGCATCCTGAGCCCGACATGCACTTGTACTCGGCCACCCCTGTATACCCGACCACTCACATATATACCCGGCTTCCATGCAACTTGGAACCAAGATCATACTCGGCCATGCCCCTCACCACTTCGATATCCATGAACCCGACCACCATGCTCATAAATCCGGACACCATGAGTTCGGCCACCCCTCTTGAATCCGGACTTCCATGAGCTCAGCCATCCTCCATGAACCCGGACTTCCATGAGCCCGGCATGCCCATGAACCCGGCGTGCACCATGAACTCGGCCATTCATGCTCATAAAACCCGGCAATCCATGCTTATGAAGCTCGGCCATCCAGCCCGGCCATCTATGCTCATGAAGCTCGGTCATCTATGCTAATGAAACTCGGCCATTCCGCACAATGGAACTCAGCCACACAAACACGGCACTCTTCATGTATACCTGGCCATTTCGGCATCCACCCACCAAGCTCGGCACCTAACATGGAAATTCTGCACCCTTCTCGGCATCACCCATGCAACCTTGAACCCGGCCTGCAGCCTTCTCGACATCTTACATGCAAGCCCGGCCATACACTCAACCCGGCTATACACTAATTTCCTCTACTAATCCGGCTATACCCACCTCGGCATGTAGCAATCACAAGCCATGCATAACCAACCCGACACCACATAGCAACTCGGCCAAACCCATGCAACTCAGCCAACCGTCTTCAACTCAGTCTCTTCACTATAATTCTATCTTGGTACCACAAACAGTACCCCGGTATCTCGGCATCTAGATATATTATGCGATATCATAGACTTCAGTTTCATTTATATACTATATATATAATTAGGAACAACATCCTTAGGCCATGTAGGTTTCACGTAAAATAAATATGGTAATTTATAAATAGGATAAGGTGATTTTTAGCAAGATTATATATGAATTTATTGTTATAAGGACCTGGAATATATGTAATTAATTTTTAATGGTTTCTAGACATTTTAATATTCACTATTGGAATTTAAAATAGCTTGAAGGATGAGTACGTAGGTAGTAAAATTTAGATTTGAAATATTAATATATTATATGAGTAAAGACTCACAACTCTGCACCAGTAAACCTTACCTAGTCCAAATCCATGCATGAGGTTATAGCCACAAGAACCATCTTATTAAATATATTCAATTCTTGGTAAAATAAATTTTTACTACTTTAATGCCACCAATCCAATTTTGACTAGAAATTAAATCATATCTTATAAATATTAAATAGATTTATCTTAGTTGGTATAATTTTATGTAGATAAGTTGTAAAAGGTTAACTACCTTACTTTATGGAAGACGAATAATAACTTCCTTATATTATGAATTTTGTGATATGAATGAGAATGATCCGAGTTTCAAAGACCGGACCTATGATTTTAAGATTGACCCGAGTTGTGAACACCGGGCCTATGCTGATTTTATAAGAATGACTCGAGCTGTGAACACCGAGCTTATGCTACTGATTTATGAGAATGACCCGAGTGTGATAACCAGGCCTATGATAAGAGATCAGGTGCTAATACATCGAAATTCATGCATGATTAGCGTAAGATGGCCCGCAGCATTCCTACATGATGTACACATGTAGAGGCCATGCGCACCTGTGACCATTGCATTTCATCTCATGCATTCATACATTCATGCATTCATTATGATATGTTGAATTATTGATCTCTTAAAGTGTGTAATGAGTTAGATTTGTACTACCTTTCTAAGGAGACTGATGGAATATAATTGCTTTTATTACTGCTGTTCTGGAGTCATAATTGGGCTTATGTTAAGGCCCAATTAGTTACGACATGCTATTGAGATTCAACGTACGTGGACCAAGACTCAGTCCACTCAAGTAGTTATGAACGTGCGAATGGGGGCCGGAAATATAGGAAGCCGTTCGTGCACGTCGCAGTTAGCCAACGGTCAGGTATTGCGTCTATAAATACATAATGCT
>PYAF01000425.1:9233-26980 GCA_007407185.1 Glycine tomentella
TGTCTGTGGATGTCAGAAGAACATATTTAGCTACTTGTTGTAGCTAATTAGGTTGGCCTCTCATACGCTGCCACCTCAGCCATCAGAATCCGCTGGACTGGCTTGCGAGATTTGTAGCGTGGCAGTTTCACAAAATTTTTTTGCAATCTGGCACTTTAACGTTTTATTTCTCCAATCGTGGCATTGTGGAAGTTGTTTCAAAATAATGAGATTTTTGTATTTTTCAACATAGTTACTCGGGGCAAAATTTGTCCTCCTGATTTAGCAAGTAACAAAAATTGGTCTTTTTGTTATGTCTTATGTTTTCTCTTTTGTCCGGTTCTTAAACCATTTTACGAAATCAAACACAAAACAACTATGTTTGTTTTGTCATATCTCGCATATTTTGGCGAATCACACGGATTCTAAAAGAGTCAGGGTATTCGATTGGCTAGATAGCCGAATACGTCCTGACTAAGTAATCAAATAACAAAATGTAAGTAAGCAATTAACATCATAAAAGTGATTAAGGCTAAATTACCTAAACTGGTAATTATGTACAAAAGCTTATAGATTCAAAACCTATTTAGGTATTATAAATAAGGATGAGACTGTCAAGATAAAATAATTATTTATTCTCATTTATTATCTTCATTTATTGCTTAACATTGAGATTTGATTTGAGCATTGAAATGTATGTTTTGCAGGTACACCACCCTTGGAACAGTTGAGAAGCCAAATACTAGGAGAAGTAATCTTTGGATTGAAGAAGCCAAAGAAGAGAAAATTATATTGTTACCCTTATGCAAGTACATGTTTGAGTTTAAGTGAATGAAAAAAGTAAGATTTGAAAGAAAGACTTGTTAATCATGAATAATCAAATTTTCTTGTAGAGATTAGTTATGATTAGTAAATATTTTGCATATATAATATAAGAGTTTAACGGTTATGTATTAATCATGTAAAATAATTTTATATAGTCAACAAATCAAAAATTGTTGTTAATATAATTTTTAGATGATTTATTGTAAAAGTCAATAAATGTATTGTAAATTATGATTTGTGGTCGAATAGTGTAAAACTTTTGCATTGTCATTGTATCACCTATTTTTCATAATATTCATAAAAAAAAAAAACATAAGAAAACTGGTCAATACTTCCAACTTGTAATATGGTGAAAAAAATCCATGTTTTTTCTTGAAATGTCATACTATAATTTTGTATTTAACGCTTAAGGGTTATAATAGTAAACCTTTTTATTAATCTTCTTTTATATTATAAAATATTAATAAAAAAAATTAATACCTTAGAAATATTTAAAAAAAATATTTAATATTATTTATTTAATAATTAGAAAAATTATTAAGAGGTTATTTTGGAAGATTTAGAACTATTTCCACCTATACACAGATTTTAACAAAGGTAAAGGACAGGTAGCTGAATTTTCGAAGGAATAAGGATCCAACTCAATATAGGGAGTTATGGGTATCCCATCTCTTGACCCTCTTTTTACTTCGCTTTTATATCAACAAAGAGGTGCATTTGAACTGGAGTTACCTTCTCTTTTGGGATGCTCACCTATACTTGAAATTCCAACCCAAAAACATGGAAATGTAGATGTGGAAGAGTTTTATTTTGATTTTGCTCAATTGGGACTGGAATCAACACAATCATAAAAGTCAGAAACTAGGAAATTTTAGGAACTACTTAAATATATTTCTTACGAGGAAATTGTGAGAAAATTTCGATAGGGTTAAACTTGTGGTTCACGGACATAACAGCTTTGACTTTTGTGCCAAATTTGAAATTATTGAACGAGTCATACTCTGATATTAGCAATTTGTAAAGTGAATATGAAATACTAGTACATAGGTATAGACCAATTAGTTGTCTTTCCTCTTTTAAAGGAAGTTCCGTAAATACTAATATTTTGTATATTAACACTTTCTAAGTATTTTGTGTATGATTTTTTTTCTTAAAAAGTAAAATATCTCATAGCTAAAAGTCATAATATTAATTATGGGACATAAAGATCACAAAATGAATTTTATTTATTTTAATAAAATCTTCTCCATATGTACATTCAAGAAATTAAATCCTTCTCAGCATGTTTAAATAATCCAAGAATTTGTCAATGATATTTGTTTTATGTGTATAATTTTAAGCGTGAAGATTTAATGCAATACTAGTAGAGCTTCCCCAAAATCCCAGGAATTGGAACGGATAAGGAACTTGGAAAAAGTAGGTTGACAAAATAAATCATTAGGGTCAAAAAAGAAGAAATTAGGACACCCACTATGGAAAATTTGACTTCACTCTCCTCCATGCATTAGTGCTGCTTTCTTGATCCTTCCAATCCAACAAAACAAACACACCAATAACGTTGGATTGGATCCGACGAGACTTTTGGTCCAAAGAATGCACGTCAATTTGGGGATGATGACGGAGATTTGGGAAACGAACTTCATTGTAATTTGTAGGTAGTTGGTCATACATTTATTAATAAAGCACAAGACTTGTACTAAGATTTTTGTTTGAGATGAGTAATAATTTTGGTGTTTGGGGCTATGTTTAATGATTAATTCATTATTATGAATTATACTAAATTTATGTTAATATTACGCATGAGGATAGACATGGTCCAGGTGGATTGTAGATTCTGCACGTCGGATGATGAATCGACCTTGTTAAAAATGGGGACCTAAAAAACAAATGAAAAGATTTTTGATGCTCAAGTAAGTACATCAATTATAGAAAGAAAGTATAACTAAGTATAAGTGGGATGTGCAAATCACTATGTATTCGAGTGATTGGGGTGTGAATGAGTATGTCATGTGTGGCTAATCAGAAGTGTGTATCTCGAGTGAGAATGAAGTGAATGAAATGTTATATAGAACGTAGAGCGTGAGCCTTGAGCCTTTGTAGATAATTAATATGTAGATAAAGGCTAAAAGATAATTGCAGGTTATAGATAAGTAAGATTACAAATAATGTGTACCTTGTAGATAATTTTCATGGCTTGTAGATAAGTATCAACTTGCTTGTAGATAATAATTAGTAGATAAGCTGGGGCTTATAGATAATCCTCTATGGATAATTGAGTGTGTTATAGATAATTCAGTGCTTATGGATAATTAGGTACTTGTTAAGAGATAAGGTGGTTACAATATTTGAATAAATAAGCTTAGAGATAATTTGTTCAGTTGTAACAACCCAACTATTAAGGGGAGTGCGTTCGGGCTCCTGTAGTAGGGCTAACGAGGAGGGTGAACACGTGTACAGTGATCTCATATTAACAGCCAAGTGTATTTTCAATATTTTGTGCAGTACATAAGCCCCCCAGCCTCTAAGCTAGCTTGAGGGCGAAAGAGGTTGTAAGAGTGTTATGTGTTGATGAAGATTGTCTAGTATCAAGGTTAGTAACTTGAACAAGTAAGAGAGTGACAAGTTCATGAAGCCCCTGAGTGTGGACAAGTGTTGTTTGGTGTCGATGGTCATAACCTCGACAAATGTAAGAAATGTAAGTGTGGAACTTCTCAAGCCCCTTAGCCTGGACATGTGTTGTCCAGGCTGTCATTATTGAATTATACAGGAACGACATGCTTTTTTCCGTAGGCGAGGTCGGACATGTCAGGCAAGTGAGTATCCAAGTTGGACATTTTTAACGACATGCTTTTTTCCGTAGGCGAGGTCGGACATGTCAGGCAAGTGAGTATCCAGGTTGGACATTTTTGCCCTTGTTTGACCGTTGGAAAGTGCATTGAAAGCAAGCGTTATATTTGTCTTTTGCCACAGGCGTGTGCGGCACATGCGCAATACTCGTGTATACATGTTATTCATTGAGTGGACATGTATTAGAAACGTGTGGTAGTGGATGAACGAAGTTTTATCGTGGCATGGATACTTAGGAAATCGTTTCAAATCCCGCCAGTAACTAAAAAGTCGCGCCTCCATTTAAATGGAGTAGACGTTTGACGTTTCTGTCACCGTTATACTTGCCTTCTTCCCTTCCTGACTTTTCTTCTTTCCAGAACCTTCTTTGCTTTCTTGGTTTTCTTCTTGCTTCCCATTTCTCCGTTCAAGGTATACTTTCTTGTTTCAACAATGTCAATGTCCCCCATTTTTTACTCTACTTTGGGTTTGGGAGGTAGCAATTCATGGGGCTCAATCGAGCAACCCTTTATGTGCAAGGTTATTTCTGTTTGTGACTCCTCAAAGGAGGAGAGTCACCATGAAACTCCTGGCGACAAGTCTTTTTTCTCGGGGAGAAATGTGGACTTTCGTCATATTGGCGAGGGTACTTCTGATCTTCATCAGAGGGCTAGGCCTTCTATTGCCCCTCAGGCTGTGGAACCTTTGTCGCTTGCGATTCTTCCCCCTTCTGCTTCTGGAGGGGCGAAGAAGAGTAGCATTGGGAATACCAGGGCTTCCCCCGCGTGCGACGTAGTCATAGTGCTGGGTTGTCATCGTCCACCCCTACTATGCCTAACTATGAGTGAGTGAGGGATGACGTTCTTAAGTACAAGTCTTCCATGACCTCAGCGATGAGTGTCGATGCTCTGGGTTGTCAACTCAAGCTGACAGGCCCCGAGGACTCCCGCAAGGTGATCGTTGAAGCCTGCGGGAGTGATGATCTCCCTTTCTTGAGGGCTGTGCCAAGTGCTCCATCCTTCTTCTTTATATATCGGTGTCTCTTTGAGGTACTGGGTTTGCTTCTTCCCTTTTCTCCCTTCCAGCGTGCTCTTATTGAGATCTTGAATGTAGTGCCCTCCCAGCTTCATCTCAATAGTTAGGCAGTGGTGAGAGCGTTCGAGATTCTTTACTGAAAATGATAGGAACACTTCAAAACAACCAAGAGGGGGGTGAATTGGTTGAACCTTGGTAAATTAAAATTTTCAAATCAGAGTTTCCACAGGATCTTTATCACTTTAAAAACATTTTTGAGACCAAGAATCTTGTATTCAATCAAATTCCTCTGTCAAGAAATCAATAAGCAATTTAAAACTTTCTGTGCAATGTAACTTGATTCACAACCAAAGCAATTTAGAGATGAAGAGAAAGGAATAAAGATCAGCCACAAATTTTATACTGGTTCACTTCAAACACTATGAAGCTACATTCAGTTCTTCCACTCAACACTAGAGTAGAGTTCAACTATTGCAAATAATATTCTTACAAGATGTTACAAGCCTCTCTTTATCAACCCTAGATAAAGTTCAGAAGTCTAAAACACTATTAGACCCTTAGAGACCAAACCCAAAACTGAGAACATTACTCAGCAACCCTTAGAGAAACACTATCTCTAATCTTCATGTAAAAAACCAATTTACAATAAGCTAATCCTTACAGAAATCAATTAAAAGATTTACACCTTCAAAGAATAAGGAAAGGTTTCACCTGATAATCTAGAAAACATATGCATGTGAATGATTCAACAGGTTGAAAGAAAGATTACAGACTCAATGCATCCCTTTCCTTATGCTTTGAACCTTAATGATGCTTCATTTCTTTAAGACCAAAAATTCATACGAATTTGTGAAGTCTAAATGCTTTTAGAAACCCAGAAATACACTAAAGAAAGCTTAGGAGTGTTTGTGATTGCTCAGATTTCGAAATTCTCAAGTTCTTAAAATACAAAGCAAGAGGTTCTATTTATAACAGCTTTCTAACTGAAAATAATCGATTAAACACGCTCCTGTAATCTATTATTTCACATTTGTAATCGATTAAATCAAGAATGTAATCGATTAAAGTGCTCCTGATATGTTCTGGGTTTGAGCTATGAACAATGTAATCGATTATTTCGTGAAGTAATCGATTAAGATAGACAGTCATGTTTTTCCAAATGCACTAAGTAATCGATTACGAAACTTGGTAATCGATTAAGACAGACAATCTATATTCTAATATGTACTATGTAATCAATTAAAACGATATGTAATCGATTAAATCAGCAGAACATGTAATCCATAGGCATAAATGTAATCGATTACGAACTTATGTAATCGATTAAGACAGTCAGCATGATTTTTCTATTTTAGCCTATGTAATTGATTAATTCGATATGTAATCGATTACAATGTTCTTGATTTGTTTTCCAGAAGGCACGAAGAACAAAATAATTGATGTCATCAATGTTGTAATCGATTAATGCAGGAAAACATCATTTTTCCAAAAACTTTGCTTTTTAAATTGCCTTACTTGTTAATTGCTTTTACTTAGACCTTCAATCTAACAATCCTAGATGAATGATTATGCATGATATGCTCTTGGATTATCAGATTACACAACTTCCCTTTTTACATGAATCAAATTGATCTTCATAGCTTCTTTGGCATTTTTCCAATGAGGCATGTTGAAAGCACAAAACACCAAAGCTTGATCCTTGTTCATTTATGCATAGCTCCTCTTGAATCAACATTTACCCCTTCTTCAACATCTAACCAAGTGTGTCAGTTTTCTTATTCTTTTTTCAGGTGAAGTTGAGGGGAAAGATTGGTTGGGTATCCTTGAACAGTGTGTCCAAGAAATTGTTCGAGTTTGACTCAAACATTTTTCGTCGCTTTAAGGACCATTTCTTCAAGGTCTATGATAGTGGCGTTGTGTCAGATGGGTTGTCATTGATGTTTAACCAGGATGAGGAGCCCCGCTTCCCGTTCTACTGACAGTCTAATCCCATTAGGTTCAAGTCATTTGATGAAGACTTGTTGACCTTGGTGGAGAGGGTCGACAAGGCGATCTTGGAGCAGTTGTCAGCTTCTCTAAATGTGCAAGCTATCTTTAAATGTGCAAGCTATCTTGTCCTTACTGTTGGCAGATGATCCCTTTGCTGCTTTAGATGGTAAACCCTTCTGTTTTGTCTTCCTTGTCTTCTTTGCCTTATTCTATTTTTGCTTTTTGACCTAACTTGACACCTGTGATTTTTTGGTGTGTTTTGTAGGTATAATGGGTAATTTCCCACGGAGGCCGTTGGTGAGGAACGTTGGTTCTGACGGTGGTGCCGTGCCACCTGCCTCTATCAATCCTCCAATTGGAGATGAAGGTCGGCCTAGTACTGAGGTCGACCCTACTGATAGTGTTGTTGCTTCCCCCAACATCCCTTCCTCTCTTTTAGCTAAGGGGAAGCAGGATGATAATGCTAGGACATCGAGTTGCAAGAAGTCTAGGGCCCCTCGCAGCCTTCGTGCAGTGAGGGAGGTCGCTAGGCTTCTTCCCAGTTCACCTATGTCGCCACCCACTGTCTGGGCTCCGGCTCAAGTGGTGGCGCCTACTACTGTTGTTGCTACTTCGACCACTACTACTCCTGCTCCAACGGTGGCCCCTGCTGCCATTCCGATCTCTCCTCCTCCTGCTTCTACCACTTTTGTTGTTCTTGTCGCTTCTGTTGTCCCACCAACTTCTTCTTCTCGTCCCCTCACTTCCCTCGAGTTCATTCATGCTTCGAGGGACATTGAGTCTTTATGAATTGAGGGGTATAAGCCAGAACGAAGGATCCTGACTCCCTTTGACAAAAGCTTGGTCCGTTTGGATGGGTTTGAGAGCGCCAATGACTTTATAAAGACTTTTCTTTAGAGGAGCCTTGCAATTTTGGAAGAAAATGGTCAGCGCCACCAAGAAGTTGTGACCAAGGTGGCATCGCTAGAAGCTGAGGTGGCTAAGTTGAAGTCTGCCATCCCACTGGTCAACAGTGCCGTTATGGCCTTGGTTGAGGTGGAACGTGCCAAGGTCAACAGTGTCGTTATGGCCCTGGTTGAGGTGGTCAGGTCTCACCAGTATTTTTCTGTTAAGGCTAGTGGTGCTTTGACCAAGCTACTGTGTACCCGGGTGGATGGTGATGAGCTGGTCAGTCGTGGCAAGACCTTGTTGAGGAAGAAGAATGAATTAGCTACCAAGGTCGAAAGGGCTGCTACCGAGAAGAATGAGCTTGCCAAGAAGGTGGTTGACTTGGAGGCAAGGTTGTCCTGTTTGTCGAGGTTTCAAAGGAGTGAGTGTACCAAGAGCGTGTCTTGGATTTTGAGTGTCAAGGGTGGACCTCAGACACCTGTTCCTGCAAAATAAATGATGCTATGGCCCTGCTAGTTGAGGTTCCAAAGGAGTAAGTGTACCAAGACTGTGTCTTGGGTTTTGTGCACCAAGGGTGGACCTTGGGCACTTGTTTCTGCAAACTTATATTCCCGCAAGAATAAAGTTTAACAATAGTAAAATGTATTAAGGATAGACCTTGTGTACCTTTAGTTTCTAAATGAGAAGGCTCACCAAGGGTGGACCTTGGGTTTGTTGAACCTTGGACAAGGGGAGTTGTCCATCCTGGGTTTTATCGAAGTTCAAGGATTGATCTTGGGTTTTGTGAACCATTAGAGACCGACCAGTGATGCGTTTATCCTGGATTTTGTTGGAGGTCCACCTAGGGTGCTATCAAAGGCCGATCCTAGGTGTAGAAAACCTCTGGAGTCTGAGGTCTACCAAGACTTGGGTTTATGAACCTTTGCGGTCTACCAAAGCTCGAGTTTATGAACCTTATAAGGTGGAGGTCTTACCAAGGGTAGACCTTGGATTTATGAACCTTTGATATTACCAACAGTTGATCCTAGGTTTTGTTAGAGGTCCACCTATGGTGCTACTGAAGGTCATCCGAATCATTCCATAAATCTCCGAAGAGGCTCATCATTTGCCTGTCGCAAACTGGCTAGTGCAGTAGAGGTTTATGAGATCAGTTGGCCGCATATTGTGCACTAAATCTCTCGACAAGAGTGTCGAAACTGTCGATGGACCTTGGAGGGAGTCCACCATACCTTGTCAAAGTTGCTCCCTTGAGAGACATGGGGAACGCCCAACACAATACATCATCATTATTGGTATACAGGTTAGCCTAAGTGAGGAAGGCACCTAGATGTTCATCAAGATCGGTGTTGCCATCATACCTCTGTAGGTGGAGAGATTTCCAATCTGATGGTAGATCTACTTCCGTAATGCGATTGCCAAAGGGATGTCTTTGTGTTGTCCACCCTTCTGGACGATTTATTTGTGATAAGCTGGGACCACCCTGAAGTTGACAATATGTCAAGGGTGTGACTTCTCTTGAGTATGCTTGTTCCCCGTGAGAGGCGAGTGCTCATCATCTTGGGGGCATCTCACTCTAGCCTCCAGCTGATTATGATCAGCTTTAAGCCTTCGGAGTTATTCTTCATGGCTTTGTTCCATCTCCGCAATGAGGTTTTGGAGTTGCTGGATAGTGTCTATGTTGGTCATGGTTGTTTGAGAAGGGTTGAAAGTTTCGATGGGAATACCGCGTCTGAGACTAGACCGTGTACTGACTATTGATGGATTGACGAGGAAATATGTGTTTTGGTAGGTCAATGGAAAATGTGAGGCCATTGGGTAAGTTTTACCGTGGTCCCATGGTGGGTGCCAAATGTTCTTACCAAAATCTAGAAATGCTACGGATGAGGATAGACATGGTCCAAGTGGGTTCCAGACTCTGCATGTCGGACGATGAATCAACCTTGTTAAGAAAGGGGACCTGCAAAACAAAGGAAATGACTCCGACGCTCAAGTAAGTATATCCATTATAAAGAGAAAAGTATAACTGAGTATAAGTGGGATGCGTAAATCACCATTGTATTCGAGTGATTGGGGTGTGAATGAGTATGACGTGTGTGGCTGATCAAAAGTGTGTGTCTCGAGTGAGAATGAAGTGAATAAGTGAATGAAAGGTTAAATGGAACATGTACTTATAGTGTGAAGCGTGGGCCTTAGGCCTTTGTAAATAATTAAACTGTAGATAAAGATTAAAAGATAATTGCATATTATAGATAAGTAAGTGTTCTTACCAAAATCTGGAAATTCCACGTGTGGGCTTGATGTGGCCTTGGTGGACTCCAAATTCTATGGTGCCGAAGTAAGGGTAGGCTTTGCTTAGAGGAGGGACCTGCAAAACAAAGGAAAAACACTCCAACGCTCAAGTAAGTACATCAAATTTGTAAGGATGACCAAGTGTGAAGACTCGGCCTAAAGTATAGAGAATGAGAGACTTGAGTAATGCATTTAAGTGTATATGAGAGAGAGGTACTCTGTGTGAATACCAAATGAGTATGGTGTATGTGTGTTGAGTGTGGATGATGTGTGTAGAGAGAACCTGAAGGGTTGTATTTATAGCGTGGAGTGGGCCTTGGGCCATTGCTTATAGATAATCTGTTGAGAAGATAGTAACAGATAATAGCAGACAGTTATCTTAATATGAATAGGAGATAATGTGTACCTTATTGATATATTGTTACTTGTAGATAAGTAACAATTAGTAGATAACTTGTTGAGATATTATATGATAAGATAAGGTGATTACACCTATTTGAATATCCTGGCATATAGATAGGCAATTAATAAGGAGAGAATATTACTGATGTACGCGCTCCTGTAGAGGGTCGACATCCGTGCTCCTGTAGCGGTGTTGACAAGGAACCCGGACATGGAGGGTGAATAAGCGCCTATTAATGAGGCAATGCTGACATGGAGGGTGGCCACGTGTACATTGACATTTATGAAGTGGTCACGTGTCATTTTACTATTTTGGACTGTACATAAGCCCCCCAGCCTCTGAGCCAATTTATGGCAAAAGAGGGTGAAAGAGCAAGAAAACAATGTGTCCGGTGTCATAGTAAAACTGTCAGCCCTTGAGGGTGGACATGAAGTGTCGAGGTTGATGTCTTCAAAGGTCGATCAAAACTTTAATTTTTTATTTTGGATTTATGAGCCTGTATGTGGACAATAGAGTCTATGGAAAGAATGCTTGGACTTCTCAGTGTGTTCTTTTTGACTTTATTGAATAAGCCTGACTTGGGCAGATGATGAGACATGGATGATGATGATTGTCTGCCAATTTATGACCGTCTGATGTGGTCTTTGGAAACGTGCTCAGTCCCCTCATAAATATTGGCAGTCGTGTGCCGTCCACGCTCCTTACTCACGCACATGTGTCACTCTAGGAGAGGCCACATTTTATTGGGATCGTGCATAGTGGGTGGAATCGTGCGGTAGTGGAAGTAGTAACGGTTCAGTCATGACGCGTGCTTCTAGGGGATGCTTCGTTCTCCCTCCCAAGTAATCGTCGGGCTTCCCTTTGTTTTAAATAGCAGTGATTCCGCCATTGCCATCTCCACCTGCATCCTTGTTCTCTGAACTCCTTCTTCAATCTTCTTCTTCCCAAACTGTGAAACTTCCTTTTTTTCTGAAAATGTCTGAGTCGCTCATTTCTGACTCTGCCTTGGGTATGGGGGGTAGCGACTCTGGTGGCTCTGTTGAGCAGCACATTATGCGCGATGTGATCTCCATTGGAGATTCCTCTGAGGAGGACGTCCATGGAGGAGCTTCTGAAGGGTCTCTTTCTTCTAGGGGAAGGACCCGCTCCCGTCAGACTGGCGAAGGGACTTCTTGCCCCACTTAGCCAACACAGACTTCTGTTGTTCCTAGGGTTAGTGAACCCTTGCCACTTACCATTCTTCCCCCTGCTTCTGCAGTCGAAAGAGGGGAAAATCCCAATGTGAAGGGTTTGAGGACTTCTCCTCATGTACGCCGTAGTTGTAGTGCAGGATCACCTACCCATGCTACTGCCATGGCTGGGTTTGAGTGGGTGAGAGAAGATGTTTTAAAATATAAGTCTTCTCTCACTACCCCTGCTAGTGTCTATGCTATGTGTAGGAAAATCCATCTGTCTGCTCCTGAATATTCCCGTAAGCTGATTGTCGAGGCTTGTAGGGAAGATGATTTTCCTTTCATGAGAGCGGCGCCCAGAGCTCCGCCCTTTTTTTTATGTATTGCTGCCTCTTCGAGGTTTTGGGGCTTTTGCTACCCTTCTCTCCTTTCCAGTGTGCTTTGCTGGATTTTTTGAATGTCGCCCCTTCACAACTCCACCCCAATAGTTGGGCTGTGGTGTTGGCCTTTGAAGTTTTATGCTCTCATTTGAATATTCGTCCGAGTACTCATGTCTTTCTTTCTTATTTCCAGACTAAGTTGTCTGGAAAAATTGGTTGGGTTTCCTTGACCAGTGTTTCCAAGAAACTTTTCGAGGTAGATGCCAATGTATTTTGTCGTTTTAAGGATCGTTTCTTCAAAATTCGCTAGAGTAACGAGGTGGTGGACGGTGTGCCTTTTATGCATAACCAAGATGGAACCCCTCGTTTTCCTTTTTATTGGCAATCTGATCCTACTAGGTTTCGGTCTGTTGATAAGGATTGTTTCACCCTGAGAGGTCGGACAAAGCAATTATAAAGTTATTGCCAGCCTCTCTTGATGCTCGTGCCATTTTGTGACTTTCCTCATCTGATGACCCTGCCGTCGCTTTGGATGGTAATTCTCTTTTACTCTTTCTTTGCTCTTGGATACATAGACCTTGACATCTATATTTTTGTTTTCAGCTATCATGGGAGACTTTTAGTGGAGGCCTCTGGTGAAGAATATGGGTAGTACCTGCCCCCATTCCCCCCTTAACTGAAGAAGGGGGTTGACCCACTGTCCAAGTTAGCCCTGCTGAAGTTGTTGCTGCTTTTCCTGGCCTCTCTCTGTCTGAATCAGCAAAAAGAAAAAGAGATGAGCGTACTAGGATGTCTGGGCGCAAGAAGTCTAGGGCAGCTCGTAACCCTCGTAGTTTATGTGCCATGAGGGAGGCTGTCGGGCTTCTGCCTACTTCTCCTCCTCCTGTCCGAGCTCCTTCAACCATTCAGAATCCGGCACCTGTCCAGATTCTAGTAAATATTCAGTCTTCTGCCCTTCTTCAAGCTCCGATATCTATCCGGGCTCCGGTATCTGCTCAGGTTCCTACACCTGTCCGGGCTCCAACCTATGTTGCTGCTTCTCCTCCTATCCCTTTTACTGTTGTCGCTCCAACTCCTCCTTCCTCTCGGTCATCTTCTCCTGCTCTTGCCACTTCCTCGCCTTCTTCATCAGCCATGCCACCACCCGTTGCGCTCTGCCACTCCCTTGGAATTTTTTAGTGCTCCAAGAGATGTTGAGTCTTTGTGGAGCGTTGGACATAAATTTGAGAGAAGACCATCCTTTCCCTTTGATAGGAACTTGATCCGATCTGCAGGCACTCATCGTTCACTTGATACTACTGGGCTTTTTCTACATAGGAGTCTTGCTATTATTGAAGAGCATCGGCAAATGCATCAAGAAGCCATGAGCAAGGCATCCTCTTTGGAGCAAGACCATAACAAACTGAAAGGTGTTGTTCGAGGTGCCCTGCAATTAGAGCGCAATAGGTTGGACAGGTCTGCAATAGCGTTAGCTGAGGTGGTTAAGTCTAACCATTAATTATCTGTTAAGACCAGTATGGCTTTGTCCAAGCTATTGCGAACTCGGCTTGACGGTGATGAGCTGGTTGTTCGCGGCAAAGCTGCTATTGCTAAGGCTATGAAGTAAGTGGCCGGATTGAATGATGAGTTGGCAGCCGAGAGAGAAGCTGAAGAAGGCTGAGAATGAGTTGGCAGCTGAAAGATTGAAGCTGAGGGAAGCTCAAACCGAACTTTCTACTAAAAAGGCTGTCAATAAGTAGCTAGATGAGGAGCTGAAGGTGTTGAGGCGCGAAGTAGTGAAGCAACATGAAAAAGGTTTCTCCAAAGCTATGTGTCAGGTTGGCCTGTTTGCCAAGGACCTTGACTTGAGTCGATTTGACCCGTTTAAAGATGTCAAGGATGGCGCCTTGGTTGATGAGGAGGAGATTGGCTCTGCTGAGGAGTCAGCCAGTGATGTGGCTGACATCTAGGCTGCTTTCCATTCATGCTTTTCTTCATTGTTTCTACTTTTTAGTCGTGAAGGCTTTTGTAAAGCTTTTAACAAATTAATGAAAGTATGCTTCTTTTGCTTTGATTCTTCTGTGTCTTCTTTACTTGTATGATTTCTTCAACTGTTTGCTTGTCTTGGTAACCCCATAATTTGCTTGACTGTGTGTTGTTCAATCTTGAGATTCTGTGATTGAAAACGTCCAAACTACTTGCTGAGGCTTGAGAACCATTGAACTGTCAAAAAGATGAGCCGGATCTGTAACGTCAAGCTTGATCTTTGAACTGTTGTCGGTTTCCTGCATTCGAAAATTACTATGCTTGTAGTCTTGCTTGTCGAGGCTCCCGATTCCAGTGCGTGCTAAGAATGCATCTTAGACTTTAGAAATGTCGAGGGTTAACCGTGGACTTTAAGATTATTTCTTGAATTTGTATTGTTGAGGATATACTTTTTGTCAAGGTTCCCACCATATGCACCAAATGATGATGATATATCGAGGGTGGTTTTTAGACAATTATCCTGCAAAATAAAATTATTCCTGCAAAACAGAAATATCCTATGGTACTGCATGTCGATGTTCCATAGGAGTTAGAGTTCTGAGAATATTTTCTAGGTTTTTCATGCCAAGATGAACTTGGACGCTTGTATGCTAAAAATGTTTCTTTGTGGCTCATATTCCTGCATCAATAGAAGTCGTGAGCACTGAAATCATCGTAATAAAACATTTAGTACCTCACATTTTCTTAATAGATAAGTTGATGAAAACGAGGTTGACCGCAAATTAATCTCGAGTTTTAAGAGTTATGGATTATCAAGAATTGTTGATAACTATGCAGATCAATGGTATGGTTTCCACATTAGGATTCCATATTGTAGATTGATACCAAGAAAGCTTGCTTGGTTTTTAAGAGACCCAGGGTAGGTCTTGGTCTTTATGCCAAGTATATATCTTGGTATTTTATGTTCCTGAGAACATATATTCCTACAAGGGAGAGATATGACAAGGATAACATATGCTGAGGGTAGTCATAGATGTACCTTATGTTTGTCAAGTCTGATACCAGTGGAGTTGTCTATGCTGGGTTTTGTCAAGATTCATCAAGACACGGTCTTAGGTTTGCTTGAGAGCATACCAGTGGTGCGTCCACCCTGGATTTTTAGAGGTTGATCGAAGCTCTTAAGGTTTATGAACCTTGAAAGTCTACCTTAGCTCGGGTTTTATAAACCTGTAAATGACCAAGAACGGATTCCTGGATTGCCGAGATGGATCCCGGGCTTACCGAGGCCAACCAATTATATGGGATTACGAACCTTCTACCAAGGGCGGACCTTGGGTCTTCCACCGAAAGAAAGCCTCAAAATTTTTAAGGTCGACTGGGAAGCCGGACCTTCTTCCAAGAATGAATCTCAGGTCTTCCTTCGAGGGTTGCTTCCTTGGAACTTTGTATAGTCAACCAGGTGGCTGTGATTATTGACTGTATGCCGAGGACGAATCCTGGACCAAGGTAGACCTTCGATTTTTAGGCCGACCAACGCTCTAGTCTTATGAACCTTGATGGTTCTGCTTAGTTTGGTCAGATCATCGAGGCGGACCCCGGACCAAGGATGGACCTTGGAATTTTAGGCCGACCAATGCTCTAGTCTTATGAACCTTGACGGTTCTGCGTAGTTTGGTCGGATCACCGAGGTGGACCCCAGACCAAGGCGGACCTTGGGATTTTATAGTCAGTCGGGAAATCGGGATTACTAACTGTATGTCCGACCAAGGGGCTGCCTTGGATTTTGCTGGAGGTCCACCTAGGGAGGTCCTAGGATTTTACGAACCTTTGGAGAGTACCAGGGGTTGACCCTGGGTTTTATCGAGGTTCACCGGGTTACTGGATTTTAAGAACCTGCGTCCGACCAAGGGGCTACCTTGGATTTTGCTGGAGGTCCAACTAGGGAGGCCCTAGGATTTTATGAACCTTTGGAGAGTACCAGGACACGTCTGCCCTGGATTTTAATAAAACTTGCCAAGGACGGACCCTGGTCAAGTTACCAAGACATGGTCTTGGGTTTTTGTCGAGGCTGGACCTGGAAGAATACTCAGGCAATAATATCGTCAAACATCCTGAAATATTGACATAAGTAAAAGATAAGAGGTATATGTTTTATTAATATAGTCTTTAATACATATATTTCCTCTGTTTATTCCTCGGATGTGCCTCATTAAAACCTTTTCAAGTAAAAACCCAGTGGGAAAAAAGGACTTGAAATAGGAAAAAGAGTACGTCATCCGGTCTTGAGCTTCCTAGCTGAAATAAAACTTCAGGTGGGTGGCATTCCAAGTTCTTGGAATGTCTTTGCCACTGAGTTCCTATAATTTGTAGGCGTCGTTGTCCAGGCTGGTAACAACTCTAAACGGGCCTTCCCAATTTGGTCCAAGCTTGCCTGCACGGGGATCCTTTCTAGCTTCCCTCGGACACGCCAGACTAGGTCGCCTGGATGGAAAGTTCAGGGCTGCACTTTGGAGTTATATCTTCGTGTCATGCGGAGCTTGGCCGCTTCCTCTTTAACTCTGGCTATGTCTCAAAGTTCTTTGCTGGTTTCTAGCTCAACCCTCATATTGTCGTCATTGCATTGTTCCTGAAAAAGCATCCTTCTAGTTGAAGGTTCTCCTAAGACAGGGATCATGGCGTCAGTACCATATGTCAAGCGAAAAGGAGTTTCCTTTGTAGTGCTTTGAGGCGTACAGTGATATGCCCAGAGTATTCTGGGTAGTTCCTCTCTCCAGAGCCCTTTGGACTGGTCAAGTCTAGTACGAAGAGCTTTAAGAATAACTCTATTTGCCACTTCTGCTTGACCGTTGGTCTGGGGGTGTTCAACAGAAGTGACCAAGTGTTTGATACCTAGTCTTGTGAGGAAATCTTCATAGGTCTGTGCTTTAAACTGTGTTCCGTTGTCAGTGACGATAGCGTAGGGTAGACCGTACGTGCATATAAGATTTTTCCAAGTGAAGCTTTCCACCTCACTGGCAGTTATCTCCCGAAGTGGCTTTGCCTCGATCCACTTAGTGAAGTAGTCGATGGCCACTAGCAAAAACTTGACCATCCTAGGAGCTTTAGGAAATGGTCCCAAGATGTCCATGCCCCACCTAGCAAAGGGCCAAGGAGAAGAGATGGTATGAAGGTTATCAGGGGGAATCCGTGGGATATCCGCAAATTCCTTACACCTTTTGCACCTGCGTGCAAAGTTGCAAGCGTTCGTCCTGACTGTTGGGCAGTAGTATCCTGCCCGTACTACCTTGGTGGCTAAAGATTTTCCCCCTGTATGAAGTCCGCATATTCCTTCATGAAGTTCTCTCAAGACGTAGTTGGCCTGTGATCTGTCCAGACACTTGAGTAGAGGTGTTGTCAGCCCTCTTTTGAATAACTCATTGTCAATGATGACATAGTAGCTAACTTTCCGCTTTAGTCGTCGGGCCTCATTTTCATCTGCTAGAAGTATTCCTCTTAGGAGAAAGTCTCTATAAGGGGTCATCCAAGTGGACTCCTGTATTTCAACGGCCATTACCACTGAGGCGTCAATGGTGGGTTTTTGGAGTGTTTCCTGGATGATTGTCTTGAGGTGCCCGGTCTTCTTGGTGCTGGCTAGCTTGGACAACAAGTCTGCCCGGGTGTTACTCTCTCGAGGTATGTGATACATCTCAAAACACTCAAAGCTATCGATAAGTGTTTTAGCCAGATGATAATACTGGAGGAGTATGGCTTCCTTGGTATGGTATTTGTCTGTTATCTGTCCCTGGACGAGCTGCGAGTTGAAACAACCCCTTCTCTTACGTAATTATTTCCAAAACGTTATTTATATTTGTTAATTTGTTAAAAAAATTTCGTGCTAGTATTTCATATTTGTTTTTCGAAAAACAGTATTACCATATATCAAAATTCAAGTTAAAGTGGTTAATTAATTTTTTCCAAAAATAACGGTTGACGCGTAAAGAAATTTATGCGTATTTA
>PYAF01000425.1:27080-44457 GCA_007407185.1 Glycine tomentella
GCTAGCATCTTTAACCCTAAAATTACAAGAAAACTCCCAGGGTTAATTTTATTCGAAAAATTTCTCATAACTTGATTAGCTAAAATCAATCCTTGTCTCTGAATAAATTTCGTAACTTCCTAAATATCTTATTATTAACAAATATAATTCCTAACCATTTAAAATATTAATTCAAGGTACAAAATATTGGGGTGTTACACGAGTCGGAGTAGCATCTCAGGTAACGAGCCCCAACTTCCTTAGCGAGTTTGAGTCCTGCAATAAGTGCCTCGTACTCGGCTTGGTTGTTGGAAGCCTTGAAGTTGAGCTTAAAGGCTTGTTCTAGTGAGATGTTGCCAGGTCCTTCGAGTATGATGCCTGCTCCGCTTCCTTGTACATTGGATGCTCCATCCACGTAAAGGTTCCACCAGTCTGGGGTGGATTCTTCTTTCCCAGCAAATTCTGCTAGGAAGTCTGCCATGAATTGCACATTTATGGGACCACGTGGTTCATATCGAATGTCAAATTCTGATAGTTCGATTGACCATGCTACCATTTGACCTGCCAGTTCTGGTTTCCTCAGTACCTGTTTAATAGGATAATTAGTTTTGACTATTACCTGGTGACTTTGAAAATATTGTCGGAGACATCTGGCTGAGCTGATCAATGCCAAAGCTATCTTCTCTATCATTTGATAGTGCTTCTCGGCATCATGTAGCAAGCGGCTGGTGAAATAAATAGGAAGTTGGTGCTTCCCTTCTTCTTGGATGAGTGTTGAGCTGATGGCGTCGTCTGTTGCAGAGAGGTATAAGAGCAATGGTGCATCCTGTCGAGGTCGACTCAAGAAAGGTGGTGCAACAATTGTCTTTTTGAACGTCATGAAAGCCTGTTCACAGGTGTCATCCCAAAGGAATGGCGTTATCTTGGCTAGCAGGCTATAAAAGGGTTTTGCTTTCTCAGCGAGCTTTGGGAGGAATCAGAACAGCGCGGCTAGTCTTCCATTCAGCTTTTGAACTTCATTGATAGTAGTCGGACTGTGCATTTGTAATATGGCTGAGCATTTGCCCAGGTTGGCTTCAATACCTCGGTGTGTAATCATGAAGTCGAGGAATTTGCCGCCGCCCACTCCGAATGTGCACTCCTTGGGATTGAGGCGCATGTTATATTTCCGAATCTCCTCGAATACCTCTTCCAGATCCGCTACATGTTGGGCTACACTCTGAGATTTGACAACCATATCGTCCACATTGACCTCGACATTGCATCCGATCTGCTTTCTGAAAACACGGTCCATCAGTCGCTGGTATGTGGCCTCTGCATTTTTGAGACCAAAGGGCATGACCCTGTAACAGTAGTTGGCGTCTTCGGTGATAAAGGCAGTCTTCTCTTCGTTCGGAGCATGCATTCTGATTTGATTATAACCAGAATATGCGTCCAGGAAGCTTAGGATGTGGAACCCAGACGCCCCATCGACAAGTCTGTCAATGTTGGGTAATGGGTACGCGTCCTTGGGACATGCTTTGTTGAGATCTGTAAAGTCTGTGCACATGCGCCATTTGCCACTGGCTTTTTTAACCATGACAACATTGGCGAGCCATGTGGAATATCTGACTTCTATGATGAAGTTGACCTTGAGCAATTTGTCAATTTCTTCTTTGACCGCCTTTCGCCGTTCTTCTCCCATGTTTCGCTTTTTCTGTGCAATGGGCTTGGCCTGCGGACATATTGCTAGCTTGTGACATATGACACTAGGGTCAATGCCAGGCATGTCAGATGGTTGCCAAGCGAATAATGATGCATTTTTATGGAGCACATCAGCTATATGCCTGTATTCGTGGCCGGTGAGCCCTTTGCTAAGCTGTATACATTGTCCGAGTTTGGGCCCGAGTTGCAATTTAACTAGCTCTTCAATTGGTTTTGGTCCTTTGTTGATATTGTCATCACATGGATCCACATTGAAGGCTTGATCATTGCGAGCTACAAATACTGTCAGGGCAGAAGGAATAAAATTTCTATCGATATTTATTACCTGGGTGGTCCCCCCCAAAGTGGTACGATGTATGACCGGCTGTCTGTTGGGAGGATATGGTGCCACTTTAAGGCTTTCGACGTAGCACTGTCTGGTTTGCTTTTCGTCTACCTTTACGGTGACGATTTCTCCCGTCACAGTAGGAAATTTCATCTTTAAGTGGGGGGTAGAGACGATAGACCCCAAATTGTTTAATGTTTTCCTACTTATCAGGACAAGATAAGATGTATCGACATCTACAATGTTGTACCTGATTGTGAAACTTCTGGATAGCAGACCTTGACCGAAGGTGGTCATTAGGTCGACATATCCCAGGGTGTCGACTCTCTCTCCTGTAAAGCCTAGGAGAGGTTCTGAACAAAGTTGTATGGCTGATGATAAATTTTTCGGCTTCTGAAAGGTCTTCAAGTATAAAACATCAGCTGAGCTGCCCTGGTCAATGAGCACCTTTATCACCTTGAAGTTGACAATAATGAGGGACACAACCATAGGGTCATCTTGATGGACGGGGTTGATCCCTTCAAAGTCAGCGTTCGTAAAAGTGATAGGAGGCAAACTCCGCATAGGAAGATTATTGACGGAATTGATGTCAATATCTCTGATGGAGTGTAGGTGCCTTTTACGAGATTGACTGGACGATCCTCCATAGGAGAAGCCCCCTGCGGTGGTGTGGATTACACCGCGTATGTGTTGATTGGGATCTTCTCCTTGTTGACGAGGGGGTTGACGTTCGCGTCCAGGTTGCGGTGGTCTTTGCCTCCCTCTATCTTTTGCATCGTCTCTACGCCTATTGTTGTTCCTGAAGCGATCTTCTCGTCGCTCCTCTTGTCTATGTACTGGAGGGGGATTATCAGGTCTTTTTACAAACCTTGATAAGTGTCCTGCTTGGATAAGTTTTTCGATCTTATCCTTTAAGGCGACGCAATCCTCAGTACTGTGACCAGTGCCGCGATGATACCTGCAATACTTGTTAGGTTGTCCTCCTATTTTTGAAGGAGCGAGTAATGTTACCTAGACTTCAGTATTGAATGCTTCATCCATGATCATAGCTTGATTGACCGTCAGGGAAGTGTATCTCTTGAACCTGGGTCCTTTGGGGATAAGCTGTGGCTTATATGGCCTGTGCTTCTTATTATTCCTCCGGGGGTCGACAGATGCTTCATGTTTCTCGCGCTTTTGTCCTACCTGTCGAACTTCATTGCGGAATTTTGACATTTCTTCCATCTGAATATAACCTTTGGCTCTTTCGCGTATTTCGTCCATGCTAGAAGGATGTTTCTTGCATAGACTATCCACGAATTTACCAGGTCGTAAGGCTAGCATCATGGAATGTAGCGCTACCTCAGGATTGAGATTTCTGATCTGAGAGGCGACATTGCGGAGAGGTTCATTATCGGCTTGGCGCAGTGTCACCAGTGTAGCAGATGTCAACTTGTGAGTTTGGCTGGTGGCATACTGGGCACTGAACTTTTCGACAAAGGTGTCGAAGCTGTCGATGGACTGTTCGAGGAGATCACCATACCATGTTAGCACAGCCCCCTTTAAAGATGTAGGGAATACGCGACATAATATGGTGTCATTATTGGTGTAGAGATTTGCCTGTGAAAAGAAAGCATCGAGGTGTTCATCCGGATCAGTGGTTCCGTCATACCTCTCTAAATGCAGAGGTTTCCAACCAAAAGGGATGTCGACTTCCATGATACGGTCGACAAGCAGATTGTGGCGAGTGTTGTGTCTCTCCCTTTGATATACCTGCATTAAACTGAGAATACCTGGAGGGTCAACAGTTTGTCGAGGTTGCAAGGGTTGTTGAGGATGTGACTCGCCTTGTGTTTGTTCTTCTCTGGTAGTGTGAGTGCGTTCGTCCTCCCGAGAATGTCTCGCTCGGGCTTCATCACGATCAGCTTTCAATCTTTGAATTTCTTCTTAGTATTTGCGTTCCATCTCCACCATGCGGTTCTGGAGTTGCAGTATGGTGTCAGCATTCGTCATGGCAGTTTGTGGAGGGTTAGACTCATCGACAAGAGTGTCGCGTCTAACGCTGGAGCGTGTATTGACCATGGACGAATGCTAGTGATTTTCTGGGATGTGAGGCCGTAGGGTAAGTTTTACCTGGGCCCCACGGTGGGCGCCAAATGTTCTTACCAAAATCTGGAAATTCCACGTGTGGGCTTGATGTGGCCTTGGTGGACTCCAAATTCTGTGGCGTCGGAGTAAGGGTAGGCTTTGCTTAGAGGAGGGACCTACAAAACAAAGGAAAAACACTCCGACGCTCAAGTAAGTACATTAAATTTGTAAGGATGACCAAGTGTGAAGACTCGGCCTAAAGTATAGAGAATGAAAGACTTGAGTAATGCATTTAAGTGTATATGAGAGAAAGATATTCTGTGTGAATACCGAATAAGTATGGTGTATGTGTGTTCAGTGTGGATGATGTGTGTAGAGAGAACCTGGAGGGTTGTATTTATAGCGTGGAGTGGGCCTTGGGCCATTGCTTATAGATAATCTGTTGAGAAGATAATAATAACAGATAATAGCATGCAGTTATCTTAATTTGAATAGGAGATAATGTGTACCTTATTGATATATTGTTACTTATAGATAAGTAACAATTAGTAGATAACTTGTTGAGATATTATATGATAAGATAAGGTGATTATACCTATTTGAATATCCTGGCATATAGATAGACAATTAATAAGGAGAGAATATTGCTAATGTCCGCGCTCCTGTAGAGGGTCGACGTCCGTGCTCCTGTAGCGGTGTTGACAAGGAACCCGGACATTGTGTCTGGGCTGGCATCTGGAGGTTGAATAAACGCCTATTAATGAAGCAATGCTGACATGGAGGGTGGTCATGTGTACATTAACATTTATGAAATAGCCACATGTCATTTTACTATTTTGGACTGTACAATAAGGTTAGAGATAATATGTATCTTGTAGATAATTTGATGACTTATAGATAAATACTATATATAATAAGGGAAGTGCGTTCTTGTAACAATGAAGAGATTGAACACATATATAATAATCCCATATTAATAATAGCCACATGTATCTTCAATATTTTGTGCAGTAAATTTGCACTTCATAAATTTGTACAATCTTATGAACTATTTATGCAGAAAAATATGAATTCATAAACTGCAAAAGGTTAGTCTAGAAAAAAATTGTGTCTATTTTTTAAAAATGGCGTTCCATAACAATTAATTAAGTATTTGGGTGTTTCTATTCTCCATCAAAGCGATAATGGCTTTTGATGGGAGTATTCGTTTGGTCCATACTTTTTAGAGAAGGCAACGAAGTTGCTGACTTTTCGGCAAAATAGGGGGTCATGCAAGATGAAGCTACGAGCATTTTGGAGAGTCTTGGTTTATCTAATATACTATCTTTTTGGTTTTGGTCCTTATAAAGTTTTTTTTCTTCAAAACAGCCGTTGCAAAATTTATTTTTTTTGGTTTGATCTTTGTTATTTTATTTTAGTTTTTATAATATATTTTTTTTATTATCCTTGTAAAATATAGATCGTTTATTTTTAGTCTCTATCAAATATTTTTAATGGGACTAATTTAAAATAAACAAAATATTATAAGAGATTAAGATGAAAATTTGATATATTACAAAGACTAAAACAAAATGACTAGGACTAAAACCAAATAATTGAATTTTACAAGGATCATTTTGAAAAATCTTTTTTTATAAGGATCAAAACAAAAAAAAATACTATTACAATAATCAAAAATATATTTAAACTTAATATTTATTGATCGATGTTTATGTACGGTGTAATCTTACCTTCGTTCTGGCGGCCACCGTTGTTAACTAAACGTATGTGGAAATTGTATCGTGTTTGATAACACATTGATTACCAACAAATGTGGTCAGGTTTAGTAGAAGTTGTAAAGAATAACTTTTCCTAACATGTTTAACTAGAGTGTATAAACTGTGTCATGCACAAGTAAATACTGTTTATAAACATGAAAATCATTATAAAATATTTTAAATAATAAATATTTTCTATTAAATTTATATTAGAAATGTTTAAAATTAAATTAACTTTTATTTATTTATTTTATTTTAATCATATATTATAGTGTATAATACTTTTAATTATTAATAATTATTATCCATTATATATATTTGATTATATCTAGAAGACTATGGTTTTTAAAATATAATAAATGAGAGAAATAAAAAATAATTACGTGTTAAAAAAGAAATCATTAAAATATTTCAATCAATAAAAAGTGAGAGTTTCCACTTACAAAAAATAGATTTAACAAAATATTTTTTATGAAACAACATTTTTAATATATAAATTTAAACAAAATATATATAAGTTGATTTGTGAACAATGCTATAATATTTGAAATTTTTAATATGGCAAAAGTTGAATTAAGAATTATGAACTCATAATAATAATAATAATTTTGTTTTAGATATAATAATGTATAGTATAACAAATTTTAAATTATTAACTACTCATTTAAAATATAAATAGTTGGTTCAAAATTTGATTAATTATTATATTTAAAGAGGGAAAATAGAGATATAATTTAAAATTATGATTAATATTTTATATAATAATTTAAATTTTATAATGTATTTTTTGTTATGACTTACTTTTCTTTTTCTTTTTATTTAAAATTCAATTGTTTATTTTTTCTCAATTCTGATAACAAAATTATTAAAGAAAGGAAAAAATTAGATCTACCATTTTTTTTATCAAATAATCAAAAGAGAGGTAAAATGAGAGAACAGTTTGCAAATATAAGAAATTAAATAATAAATCTGAAACACCTATCCCTTTATCATCCATTGATCCCGTATGACAATAGAGACTTCTTAAACAAATCCATATTTTTCCTCTTAATTATTCATATGCACGATGTGTAACTGGAAGTTGATAGATTAAATAAGTGAATCCTAACGAAACAAATTATTAAAAAAAATGCAAATTAGTTGAAAGGAAAATTTTAGTGTGACCAAAAGAGTCGAATAAAAGAGAATCAAAGAAGAATGAAACAATATCATATGATAAAAAATGACTATGATAATTATAAATTAATTGATTGCAATCAATTAATCATTAATTTAATCTAATTACATCATTTGAATTGATGCTCATTAACTATAAATTAATTTTAATTTAAAATTAAATTAACAAAGAATTAATTGCTTACAACTCTGAAAAATGCTACATGTCCTTTTGGAAAAGATTCTTGTATGTATATACTACTATAAAATATAAATACTATAGATTTCATGTTTCGGATGTGAGCTTTCACGTTTGGGATATGAGTTTCATAAACTAATTATAATTTTCACCTTCTAAATGTGATTTTATTCAATGTATTTCCAGACATGCTATGCGTCTTTTACTTCTTTTTTCAACATGAAAATAAACATATATAGTGTATGTTTGGATATATGTTACTAAAATTGATTTTGGTTAAAATTGATTTTGAAGATTTATATTTAGATCAATATTTTATTATAAAATCAAGTTAATTAAGAGTAAATTTTAATATAAAATTTTGGATTCAACACAAAAGTTACTCAAAATTATTTCAATTTAAAATCAATTCTAAATTCTTATTTAATATGAAACTAAACATATAAAAATATATCCAAAATTAATTATAAATTTAGAATTAATTTTCCAACACTAAACCAAACATACAAACACACAAAGTTCTATTTACTTCAGTGGACGCACCTCCCTTCCGAAACAAAAACTGTGGTTAGCATGCAACGTTGAATCAATTGTTTATTGGAATGGTTGAAACTTCCCCTTCTGCCATTCAAGATGATATATATAACATCAACTTTTTTATTTTCCCCAAACTTTTCCTTTTAATTTTTCTTCCCTTCCGTTTTCTTTTTCAAATGGAATTTCCTACTTTTTTCCCCACAGCTAGAAAACATTTATGAAATGCATCGCATGAGATTAATAGAGAATCTTAACAAGACCACGTTATTGTTCATAAAATATTCGTTTATGTCATTATGGTAATGTGGAAAGGAGAAAAAAACAATAAACTACCATATCTAATGTCCCTTTCAGTCCATGCCCGTAGCATGCAGTATATGACATTGGAGTAGTTTTGATTTGTTAAGAATAGTGTATTCGAAAACTGACCAAACAAAATAATGAATTTGAGAAAAGACCGAACGAGGGAAATTTGTGAAATGTTCGCCGTAGTGGGATTTGGTGGTATTGTATTTGTTTTTTTTTTTTTTTTTAAATTTGGAAAAGGGTACTTCACTTACTTGATGACCAAAACCAAAATAAATAACCCCTCATTATATAATGGATATTCACTCTGCAAAAGGGCAAGCAAATAGTGACAAAAAGAAAGATGGACCTTTTCCTCAGTAATCATGGGTCATGCCTGCTTTAGGGCTTTTGGCTCTCTTTTGTGGCAAAAATTCTCATCATGTGGCCTCTTGTGGTATCTATCTTTAATAATGAGTTTCATGTATGTAAATTTAAAAGCAATACATACTATTTCTTTTTATCACCATATTATTGGTATTTATTGACTTTTCGATAGCTCATTTTGTTGAAAAATATGATTAGTCATCATTGATAAAAAAAATCTTTTAATTATATTTAGGTTTAGTTACAATACATGTATGTAGCATCGTTATATATATAGCTGAAATAATTGATGACAAAACGAAAACTAAGCGTAGAAAGAAAAATGACTTAAAATTGGTAGGAATTGATTTAGCTAATACTAATTAGGAAGGGAAAAAACACACATAATGTCATACAAAGTTGAAATTAGAATAAATAATCTGTGGAATGGTAGTGTAAAGAGTTTTTAAGTTATTAACCAATTATAAATTGTTATGTACGAAGAATTTGATAAATTTTATAGTTATAATTATTTTTAAGTCATATATATTATAATTTTTTAATTGGTTTACTGGGTTAAAATTTGTACTAAGAAAAAGGTTCTTTATTGTAGGCCTCCTCACCCGCTTCTTTGTAAATCTTCCCTTTGTTAACTGGAATTAATATTGTACTTGCTTGATGAAGTTTATGTACCTAAAGTGGATCACGCGTTGCATGTACTTGTAGTATATATGAATGATGAAGAATCAATAGCTATGAATTGCTCAGCCTAAAGCTATTAACAAATTATAACGTGTATAATAAATTATTTTGTTTTGGTATTAACCATCTTATACATCATGAAAAAAATACCTTATTTAATTTGGAGTTCGATTCAGAAATAAATAACACCTAATGAATAATTATTTTTATCAATGATTAAAATTGAATATTATCCAAATGATTCAACCTTAATTTTAACATATTAACCACTTGTATCTAACTATTATAAGTTAATTAAATTATTTTATTTTAAACAAATAAATCTCCTAAATATATTGATCAAAATTTTACTATTAATTATGTCTATAGAAAATAATTCATTAATTACGAGAGATAAAGTTTAGTTTAATAATTTTTATACTTTAATGAATTGATATCTAACTATTGACAGAGATAACAAAGAAAGCTTAGTGGAATGATATGATCCGGCCATATAACAAACGATATAAATATAATTAGTAGCAATAATAATAAGAAGAAGAAGAAGAAGAAGAAGAAAACCCTAAAAGATGGCGAGCACGAATGGGTCCCATGTTGCTCTTTAAGATTGGATAAATGTTCTAAATTTCTAATAAAGTTGTTTTGTCTAGAAAGAGAACCTGACTTATTGAGCTTATCAACTGGTATTTCAAAATCAATTAGATTTCATCACTTTCTTTTGTCTCTCATAATTGTGCTTTTCCTTTCCACGTCAATAAATAGATAAAAGGAGCGAGGTTTAGCAATTAAAAGCAGCTTAAATCATAGTATTTAATTTGGCTTTTTGATTCCTTTTTCCTCAAAAGGGGAGAATAAAGAAACTCATTTGCAATATATAATTCGTTTTTTATTCATTTTCTGATTTTCTTAGTGAAATTTGTGATTAATTTTTGTTTTAAACATTCTCTTCAATTAAATTTGGGAATAATCAATCGCATGTTATAAGGTTAGAGGAAAGCAACTCAATGTTTTTCATTTGGATAAATATCATTTCAATTTTTTATATAAAAAATCATTGAGCAAGCATTTAGTTATATTACAACATGTAGTTTGAGGTGGAGCAGGGAACAGACACAAGAGGAGGATAAGGGTAGTTCGATTCTCTCTAACAAAATTTCTTCAACAATTATTTACACAAATATTAATTTGTGTATAAAATATATAATCTTGTAATTTATAAAAATATATAAAAAATTATGCATGATAAATGATAATCAATCTCTATATATTGAAACTGAGTTTTGCTTTTGAGAATGAATAATTCTCAATTTATCCACAATTACGTGCCTTCTTCTACATTAAACGTATTTTTTAATCAATTCTAAATTATTTAATTATTAATACTAATATTTTTCATATTTTTAAATTTGAAATTTATGTCTAAATTTTTTATTTCATATTGAACTATTATTTAATTTATACAATTTATTTTTATAATTACTTCACAATTTCACAAGTCTTATTTTTTTTCAATTTATTCTTATATAAGAAAAAAATATTTACTCTTGACAAAGAGGATAATATTTCCTATTTTTTTCCTCAATTTTTTGATAATTTGGATATTTTTATTTAATTTATTTTATAAGTATTGGTTAAATTTAAAATACTATATATTTATTTTTTGGCAGAAAATGCATATTTATATATTTAAGAAATTTATTATATTTTCAATAACGCATGATGCGAAAGAATTAAATATGTTATATTAAATTAGTATATAAAATTAATATTGAATAACTTTTATATTTTTTATATAACAAATACATTTTCTAATATATATTTTATGTTTTACTTCTTAATTCTTATCATGTGTCTAGACACATGCTGAAAAAATATATATTTACTTGTCAGTAGTTGATTGACCTATTTTTGTATTCGTTATCAATGTGGAGGAATTAATTTGAAGTGATTTTATAAAAAAAATTGGAATTAAATTTAAAATATTTAATTTAGAAAATTATTTTATATTTTGAAATATATTTTATTTTTTTTAGAAAATATTAAAAATATCAATAGAAGTGTGAAACTTAATATATATATATATATATATATATTATGTAGGAAATATGTTTAAAAGTTGGAAATCGATGGATAGTACAAAAACAATAATCAATGAAAACTGATGAAAATATTAGCCATGGATAAAAAACAATAGAAGTGTGAAACTTAATATATTTTATTTTTAAGGGATAGTCTTGGAGCATTAGTCTTGGCAACTAAATGTCCAATGGGTCGAAGGTCAGTTTTTTTAAAAAAGAAAAAAGAAAGAGAACATTAAAGAGAGAATGCTGTAAAAAAGAAAATTACGGGCCAAGATCAAAGTGACATATCCTTCACAAAATACCAAAACATCAGGGTACAATTAAAATGAATTAGTAGTAACACATTGATGCAGTAAAAGGCATTGTGAGTCACTCTGAAAATAATCAGCAGCCAAAAGCTGTAAATTAAGATGCTAGTGAATCTGGATTTGTTATGCTTCCATGGATTTTACATAATGCACGTGTGTACACAGTATACTATAATGGACCCACTGTTGAAGCTCCATTACTAGAACATCAGATGCAGTGCCTATTTGTTTTTTAATGGTTTTTGTGTTATGAAATTGACAGTATCTTTTTTGCTGTAAAGAAAACCTCTTGTATCAAATATTATGTGGAGGAATCTGCTGATACAGGTAAATTCTATTTCCATTTAGTAGCACCCCTGTTGTCATTGAAGCTCGCAGGGATTTTATTTTGATGTGGACCAAGCAACAAACAACTAACAAATGAATGTTAAAATCATAATGCATTGTTTATGCCATATTATTTCTGTTGTCTCTAAATCATCAATAATGCTTGGAATCTTTCTGGCATTGTACCAAGTGTCTGGCTTGCTTATACTTAATTTCCAAGGTGTGAACTTACTGGGTTTGAGGGATGAGCCTAACCGCCCTGCAATCAAAGTGAAGAACATCAAATGTAACAAAACAAACTAATAATGCTTGCATTGTTTCTTGAATTTCCCACCACCCATGAACATTTCACTGACCAGAAAATGACTGCCCTTTGTTTCCCCTCATGCAATATCTACAAGTCAATGCTGGAAATGTTAAAAAGCCTTGACGATGGAGTTAGCATTGAAAACAGAGTATAACTTTCTGTGCAATGAAATTGATTCACAAACAAAGCAATTAAGAAATGAATGGATGAGAAGAAAGATTAGCCACAAATTTTTATATTGGTTCACTTCAAACACTATGAAGCTACATCCAGTTCTTCCACTCAACACTAGAGTAGAGTTCCACTATTGCAAAAATATTCTTACAAGCAGTTACAAGCCTCTCTTTATCAACCCTAGATAAAGTTCAGAAGTCTAAAACACTATTAGACCCTTAGAGACCAAAATCCACACTGAGAACACTACTCAGCTGTCCTTAGAGAAACACTATCTCTAACCTTGTAAGAAACCCATTTACAATAGACTAATCTTTACAGAAATTCAAATAACAGTTTTACACCTCCAAAGAATAAGGAAAGATATCACCTGATAATCCAAGAATTCATGCACATGAATGATTCAACAGGTTGAATGAAAGATTACTAACTCAATGCATTCCTTTCCTTATGCTTTGATGAACAATGATGCTTCACTCTCTTGAATCAAACAATCATATGAATTTGTGAAGACTAACAGTGTTTAGTAACTCAGAAAATTTACTAGTGAAAGCTCAAGAAGGTTTGTGATTGCCCAGAATTCGAAAATATCAAAAGTTACAAACCTCAGAATAATGGGTTCTATTTATAACAGCTTTCTAACTGAAAATAATTGATTAAACCCGCTCCAGTAATCAATTATTTAGCATATGTAATCGATTAATCCAAGACTGTAATCGATTAAAATGCTCCTAATTAGTTCTGGGTTTGAGCTATGAACAATATAATCGATTATTCCTTGAAGTAATCGATTAAACCAGTCAGGCATGTTTTTCTAAATGCACTTTGTAATCGATTATAACAATGTGTAATCGATTAAGACAGTAGGTTGTGTTTTCATAAGCAAGCATGTAATCGATTACCGATTTCTGTAATCGATTACCGATTTCTGTAATCGATTACCGATTTCTGTAATCGATTAAGTCAGAGAGTTCCATCTTTCATAAAAAGCCTGAGCAATCGATTAATCTGATATGTAATCGATTACAATGATCATGATTTGTTTTCTAAAGGCACGAAGAACAAAATAATCGATGTCATTAGCTTGTAATCGATTAATGCAGTAAGGATTCATTTTTCCAAAAACTTTGCTAGTTGAAAACCTTACTTATAACATGCCTTTATTTAATCCTTTTAATCTAATAATCCTAGATGAATGATTCATGCATGATATGCTCAATTGGATTATCAGATCATAAACTTCCTTTTACATTAATCAAATTGGTCTTCAAGCTTTTCTTGGTACTTTGTCCTTGAGCATGTTGAAAGCACAAAACACTTGAGCCTTTGATCTTTGTTCATTGATGCCTGACTTCACTTGAATCAACAATCTCCCCCTTTTTGCCTTTAAACATGCCAAATCTTCAATTTGATTAAGCACAGATACTTGGGGATCAATTTGAAAAGCCATTGTTGAACAAGCTTTTATAAACCTGTAAAATTTTCAATACCTTGCCAAGAACCAAGTGTTAAAGCATATGTAACTCATGAGTTATTCAATTAAACACTATACCAATTGATTGATTTCCTTAATACACCTTTACTCCCCCTAAATTCCAGCACACACTTAGATCTAATTTTTTGGCAAAAAATTGAACCAAAAATAGGGGCAAACAGAGTGTATTTGATACCACAGAGTGTATTTGATACCACTCCCCCTTAATCAATTCTCCCCTTATTTGGCTTGTTAAAAGACAAAAATAAGGTAGGCACAACGGATTTAAAACTGGAATAAAATATTTCATTAATGTGATTAACATATGGGGCAGTACATAGAGGAAATTTAAAACAAAATATGAAAGAAAACAGATCATAACATAGTCCATTACAAACAAAAACATAAATCAAACATAAACAAAAAAATATAAACCAACAATCCTAGAATTCAGCAGAGGCTTTATCATCCATATTAGCCTCAATAACATCCAATCTTTCTCTAATATCTTCTAAGGCTTCATGGGTTTCAGCCTTGAAGTCTTCTTGAAGCTTCAGCATAGAGTCCATCTTTTGAATCATTAAAGATTCAAAATCAGAATAAGAAGGTTGTGCAGGCTGTTGTTGCTGTGTTTGTTCCTCATCCTCTGAATCAACAGCCATCTCCTCTTCTTGTGTAGCAACTCCAATTTGGGCAGCCATCACCCAACCATTTGGGGTTTTCCTCATACCCATCTTAGTCAAGTGTTTCTCCTTGATTTGACTATTGTAGGAGAGAGTGTTATCAATTACCTCATTTTCAACATCAATGTTGAAATGATCAATAAGCCTAGACACAAACACAGGATAGGGAAATGGGTAATTCACTAATCTCTTTTACTTAAGCATAATTTCTTCAAAAATCAGAGCCCAGTTCATGGGAATATGATGCTTTAGCCCATAAACCAACTGAAGATCCTCATCAGTTGCTTGGGCATGGTTGGTTGCTCTAGGTGTGATGATGTAGGTGATCAAGTAGTGAAGCATTTTGTCCTCAGCAGTCATTGGACCAGTGCTAAGCCTTGTCCTAAGCCTCATGTGAGGATCATGAAGCATACTCCTATATGTATCCATCTTGCTATAGCCCTCAGGATCTTCATGAAATCTGCGGGCTCCCTCACAAACTATCCCACCGACAGTCTCCCAAATCTCAGGGGTTATGTGCATGGTCACTCCTTTCACTTTGGACCTCATGTCCCCTTGCATAGAACACTTCAAGCAAGTATAAAATACCTTAACTAAGTCAGGGTAAAAGGTACCCTTCATCTCTAGGAATCTCCTAAGGCTTTAAAACTCTAAGTAGGCTGGAAATTGGTATCCTTGCCTAATGAACTAGTCTAGTTCAATGTACTTGGGAGTGGCAACAAGCTTAGTGGCATTGAACTGAAGGTAATTCATTTTATCTGTCTCAGAGGAGAACCGGATATCTAGCCTATTTGCTAGTTGAGGGACAGGGGGATTAGAAGACGATTCACTTGGTTTTCTTTTGGGTTTCCTAATCCTTTTAGAGGAAGGTTTAGACATGATGAGAATGAATGGTTTGGACACTGTTTAGACACAGGGAATATGCAAAAAAAATTGCAGAGAAAATGCAAAGGAGAAGAAGAGAATTGGTGTAGTGAATCAAGGCTTGAAATCCACTATATATAGGCATAAACCAGCCACATAACGTCCATAATTTCAAAAATATAGTTGTTGGTGACAGTTTAATGACACTGGGTTGGTTTTAAAACGAATTGGGCAGTTAGATTCTCCATAAAAACCTGTCAGATTTCATGCAACAGCATGAATAATCGATTATTTCGTAATGTAATCGATTATTCCAGTTCAATTAGGCTACCTTTAAAACACGAGGTAATCGATTAATTTCAGAGGTAATCGATTATATTAGCCTTAGCCAGAGGTTGAAGATGACCAGTAATCGATTCTTTGCTTAAATAATCGATTATTTTAAAGCTTGAATCAGTTATCCAAGTATCAGGGTCATAAGTAATCGATTATCCCGAGTGGTAATCGATTATCACAGAAAGAGCATCAATTCAAATATGAATGGTAATCGATTACAACTAATATGTAATCGATTATTACAGTGAGACATGCTTGTAGTTTTGGAATTTTGAACATTGTAATCGATTATCCCGATATGTAATCGATTATTCCAGAGATAGGTGATTTCTTACAATGTGAAGAATAATCGATTATCATTCTTGTGTAATAGATTACATGAGTGCTAATTTCATTCCTAATTTGATTTTTAATGATTTTAATCGATTAACCCGTGGTGTAATCGATTAATATAGTGAATACATCAGATACAGAGCATTTTAGCAGCTTTTTGACAATGATCCAAACACATATCCATAATATGACACATAGGCTTTCAAACATCACACAAACCACAAATAAGACAAGCTAGTTAATGTTGCTTTCATCAAGAATCCCTAGCATGTTTCTAAGTGTATAAAATCTATCCCTTGACAGTGGTTTTGTGAAAATATCAGCTAATTGATGATTGGTGTTAATGAAATCTACCTTTATGTTACCTTTTTGAACCTGATCCCTGAGGAAATGATGTCTTATCTCAATATGCTTTGTTCTTGAATGCATTATTGGATTCTTTGATATGTTGATAGCACTTGTGTTGTCACATAGCAGAGGAATAGCATTCAGTTCCACTCCATAATCAAGCATTTGTTGTTTAAGCCATAAGCTTTGAGCACAAGAACTTCCAGCTGAAATATATTCAGCTTCAGCAGTGGATAATGCCACACAGGACTGCTTCTTGCAATGCCATGAGATCAATGAGCTTCCTAGCATATGACAAGTGCCACTAGTACTTTTCCTTTCTAATTTACAACCTACAAAATCAGAGTCAGAATAACCAATAATATTTAAAGAAGCACCTTTTGGATACCAAAGACCAACTCTAGGTGTAGCTTTGAGATATTTCAGAATTCTCTTGACAGCAGTAAGGTGTGATTCTTTAGGATTAGCTTGATATCTAGCACACAAACAAACGCTGAGCATTATATTAGGTCTGCTAGCTGTCAAATACAACAATGATCCAATCATTCCTCTGTACTTTGACTCATCAACTTTCTTCCCACTTTCATCTGAATCAAGATATGTTGATGTAGCCATGGGAGTTGCAGCTTCCTTGCTCTTTTCCATTTCAAATTTCTTGATGATTTCCAGACAATATTTGGATTGGTTAAGAAATGTTCCATTCTTCATTTGCTTTACTTGAAGTCCAAGGAAGAATATAAGTTCACCCATCATTGACATTTCAAATTCTTTCTGCATAGCTGATGAAAAATCCTTGCATAACTTGTGGTTAGTAGAACCAAATATAATATCAACTACATAAATTTAAACCAATAAGAAATCATTTCGAAGCCTTTTGATAAACAAGGTTTTATCAACATTGCCCCTTGTAAAAGATTGTTCAAGCAGAAATTTGCTTAACCTCTCATACCATTGCCTAGGAGCTTGTTTCAAACCATAAAGTGCCTTTTTCAGTTTGTAAACATAATTTGGATGTTTAAAATCTTTAAAACCAGGAGGTTGTTCAACATATATGTCCTCCTCAATG
>PYAF01000425.1:44557-66099 GCA_007407185.1 Glycine tomentella
GAGATGAAGGTCTAGGAACAAGTTCCCAAACTTCATTTCTCTTAAACTGATTGAGCTCTTCATGCATTGCATGCATCCAATGTTCATCATTCAAGGCTTGATCAATGTTCTTAGGCTCAATTTGTGAAACAAAAGCCATATCACAACATAGGTTCTTTAATGAGGATCTAGTAGATACTCCCTTTGAAACTTCACCTATTATGTTGTCAAGTGATAAGTCTCTTGTTGTTCTCCAATCTTTAGGCACTTGAATAGGGGTTGTGGATTTTGTTTCAGCTCTTGGTTCTTCAATTTTGGTTGAGGTGTTGTCAATTTCAATTAATTCTTCCAGCTAACCTGCATCACCATCCAACTCTTTTTCCTCCTTAGAGGGATTAGTTTCATCACAAATTACATGTACAGATTCTTCAATGCACATTGTTCTTTTATTGAATACTCTATATGCCTTGCTATGCAATGAATATCCAAGGAAAATTGCTTCATCTACCTTAGCATCAAATTTTCCAAGTGATTCTTTCCCATTGTTCAGCACAAAACACTTGTTGCCAAAGACTCTTAAATGAGAAATATTGGGCTTTCTTCCTTTGTATATCTCATAAGGGGTTTTCTTTAAAATATGCCTTATAAGTAATCTATTCAAAGTATAACACACAGTGCTTACAGCATCAGCCCAAAAATACTTAGGTAAATTTGATTCATTAAGAAGTGTTCTTGCTCCTTCCTTAAGAGATCTATTTTTCCTCTCCATAACACCATTTTGTTGGGGTGTTCTTGGAGCTGAAAAATTGTGATTAATTCCATTTTCCTCACAGAATTTTTCAAAATGTTCATTTTGGAATTCACCACCATGGTCACTTCTTATTGAAACTATTTTACATCCTTTCTCATTTTGAGTAAGCTTGGCCATTTTTCTAAAAGCAAGGAAAGTGTCACTCTTGGATTTCAAAAACAGAGTCCAAGTGTATCTAGAGTAATCATCCACAATCACAAGTCCATAATAGTTGACACCTAAATTCATAGTTCTTGAAGGACCAAACAAATCAATGTGAAGTAGTTCAAGTGGTCTAGAGATGGAGGCAAAAGAACCGAAATGGTGTTTTTTTCAAAATATTTACCGATAAGGGGTTGTTTCACAAATATTTACAGAAATGGGGCTGTGTAACATGCCTGGATTAGGCATGTTACAACACGCCTAGATTGGGCTTGTTATAACATGCCTGGATTAGGCATGTTATAACAAGCCCAATTCTATAAATAAGCCCCCCCCACCACCATTTCCTCACTTTCCACTATCTCTCTAGAAGTGCTCTGCCTTCTCTCTAGAGTTTTCGGTGGATATTCTGTGCAGCGAAGCTCTGCTGAATTGAGAAGTTGTTCAGAAAAAATCTTGCGAACAAGTAAGCACTCTGCTCTGCCTTTTAGTGATTTTGTTCTTAATTAGTTATTTATATTGTTAATGATGCATGTACTTATTTTTTAGCACAATAGATTTTAGGTTAGTTGATAATTGTTTTAGTTTAGGCTTTAAGATTTATTTATTAGAAAAATGTTAGGATGATGTTAATTTGTTAGTGACATAAATTTAGGTGGATAGAAAATTCTTTAGGTGTTTGGTACTGTACTGTTTGGCTAAAATCATTAGAATTTAAAATTTAGGGTTTGCTGGGCATGGTTAGGTAGTGTTTATGGTTTGATGATGTGATATTTGATTGTGGTTAATGGTTTAGGGTTTGGTGGGCATGGTTACTTGACGTTTGGATTAGGGTTGGGGTATTGTTGGGTTTCATGGTCATGTGACGATGGTGTGCGGTTTAGGGTTTATGGGTTGTTTGGCCTTGTATTGTTTAGGGTTTAGGGTTTAGGGTTTAGTGTTTGGTTGGCCAAGTATGTGACGTTTAGTCCAGGGTTGAGTTTAGGGTTGGTGTCATGGTTCTGGTTGCACGGATTAGGGTTTGGTTCAGGGTTCGGGTGTGGTCATTAGGGTTTATGGTTGTAGGCCGAATGGGGTCTAGTGTTTAGAAATTTGTTGTTTTAATGATTTGTGAATTTTACATAATTGTTAACATGGGTTTTTATTTTTGGTGTATGAAGTTACTGATAACATGGCCGATTTATCTGGATCTGATTCGCCGCGCTCTGTATCCGATCATGAGGCTGAGCTGATGGATCCGACATCTTATGTGGTTCCTACCCCGTACAGATGGGGCGCTCTGCGTAGGCGTACGCAGCGCACCCATGTTTCACAATCTGTGTGGAACGAGGGCACAGTACGACTACTAAAGACTCGATGTGGCAAGGCGTCGGGGGGACCAGCGTATGACGACATTCCTCAAGTCGTTCCTGATATGCTGTGGGACGCTGGCTTTCTTCATGTCGCACGCATGCGACATATTCAGGTATGGAACACGTCATACTAGTAATCAAATTTGATTTAACCATAACTATAATTGTCAATTGATTAATGATATTGTTTTAGATTGATGCTGCCCTGATTAGTGCTCAGTTTGAGCGATGGAGGCCAGAGACCCATACGTTCCACATGCCACATGGCGAGATGACTATCACGCTACAAGATGTGGCTGGTATTTTAGGATTGCCCACGGCTGGCAATGTCGTCACCGGAGTGACTTTGTCCGATTGGGCGGAGGTGATTGAGGACGTTTTCGATAGGCATTTTGGGGATTGGGGTGAGTTGGATAAAGATTTTGTCAATGTGACGTGGTTTGCAAAGGCGCACATTGCCCGCCTTATTGGTTCATGGCTGCTGAGCGATCGATCTGGAGGTAGCGTGATGGCAGCACGCTATATCCCTTTGTTGGCTGGGGATTTCCCAGAGATCGGAGGATACAGCTGGGTCTCTGCCGTCCTTGCACATTTGTTTAGACAGATGTGCGAGTGTACAGATACATCCAGAAAGGACATTGGTGGATGCCATATGTTGCTTCAGGCGTGGGCGTGGCTGAGATTCCCACCAATTGCTCCATGTATTCCGCAGCCTAGTGACCCACGAGCGCATTTTGGCCACCGGTATGTGTGACTACATGTTCATTTTATAACAACTGAAACAATTAAGTCGTACATTGTTTAATGTTAGTTGTTTTGTTAACAGGTTTAACCGACTACCCCGGCTTACCTCGCACGAGCTAGTGTACTACAGGACGGCCTTCGAATCCCTGGATCGGGACAACGTATGTATAGTGATAGTTTAGTAATTGCATGTTAGCATTTGTGGTTTATGTCATAACATAAAAGAACCTAAATTTTTTTAAATGCAGGTGGTCTGGGAACCATATGGAGATTATCATTTCGTTGGTGCATCTGACCATGATCGATTGTTGTGGATGGCATCGATGCCTATTATATGTTTCCACACAGTTGAAGCTGCCCAGCCCGACAGATGCATGCGGCAATTTGGGAGGGATCAGCCGATCCCATGTCCTGCCATGAAGCTGAAGGGTGTGCACGACTTTTCACTTCATGGAAAACGAGAAGAAAACTGGGTGCATAAGCTCAGACCGTTTCTGAATCGCTGGCGGCAAAGGGAGCAGCACATCGACCTTCCCCCCCTCCCCCAATCCAAGGCCAAATGTCACCAAACCATGAGTACATGGTATGGTACAGAGAAAATGGGAAGCGGTTTATCACAAAGGAGGGTGCGAAGATGGGTCGTAGTGTAAATTTCGTTTTCATTAATATTTTTTTTAGTTACATTAATTATCATAATTGACATAGTTGACAGTGATGTTTATATATTTGAATTTCAATTTATAGGTCGATGGGATAGGGATGCTATACTTCGCCACACATAGGCAGAATAGGGCGACGTTCGACTTTGATTGGGCGCATCAGGAGTTGGGTCGCTTAATGTCTGTCTTCAGACAAAGTTGTCATGTGGTGGAGTCTGGACCAGAAGCTCCAGAGACGCAGCTTGAGGAGGAGCCACAATTGTCTCTTCAAGTTGGTCGTCGCAGAAGGGAGGGACGTGGTCTGGAGCATCGACGGAGACCTATTCAGCAGGTGCCTGAGCCCATTGTTGATCCCGGGCCTGCCGCTGCTGGTACTTTTAGGCCTCCAGATGTGTCGTCGACATATGAGAGTCAGGTGTTCTATCATGATGGTACTGAGCATAGTGCCTCCTACTATTTTGCGGATGTGCCTACACCGGCGGACGCATACGGTGCAGATGTCGACTTTGGGGATGTGCCTGTTGGTTGGATGCATACGAATGTGGAACAGATGCTCATGGATTTTGATATGAGTACTACAGGCTATGGGAGTTGGGCATCAGATGAGCCATATGTTCCCCAATCTGCTGAGCATGCTATGCTAGTATATGCAGAGCATGGCACTCCATGTCCAGCTCTGTATGTCCCATCGTATGACACAGCATTTTCCGAGGCAGACATGTATTGCCCAGATCCTTATCAGCCAGGCCCGTCTCAGCCAGACCCCGTAGAGGCAAGCAGTTCACAGCGACCTCGAAGACGGAGGCAACCTGATAGGCAAGCGCGTCGGCAACAGTGGCCACCACCGTCTTAGTTTTAGTTGCTTGCTTGTAGCATTCGTTTGTACCATTTATTTTAATGATGTGTATTGTAACTATTATGTATGTTACATTTGTTTGTGTTATTTATTTTTCAGTGTATGTATTAGTTAGCTTATAATTGTCATGGAATGCACGAATTCAACACAAAGCTTGAAACACCCCACACCTCAGCCCGATTTAGTATTATTCAGGTTGATTGTATCTGTCATCATCACAGGCGTTTGGCAAGGAAGTGGCAACGAAGCAAAGTGAACAGAGACAAGCAAAGAAAATTGCAGCTAAGGAAGTGCTTGCCAAGGCAAAACTTGAATGGGAAAACTAATTACTCAATATTAGTGAAGTTTATGTAAAGCCTTACCCTAATCACACTACAAGGCCTAAACACTAAACAGGAATCCATAAACCTTACACATAACGTTCATTTGTAATAAGAACAATAATGTAAAACAACATATTCAGTGGACATTTCTCATTCCATCTGCATGTCCGGTTTGCTAAAAATGGCTAAAATTTCAATAGGACCAAAACGTTTCCAGTAGTTCGATTCTGCTATGATCTTCAACACGTCTTTGTCGCTTGTCAACTCTTTTATCTGATATTCGATTGTGGTGGTCGAATATTGTGCATGGCGTGGCTGTCGGAAAAACAATTTTCTCACCAACTGTGACATGTGAATCCCATCAGGGGGAAATCCAACTGGCGCAACTTCCTTGATGACAGCCTTCAGTCTTTCCATGGTGCATGCAGAAGGAATTTGAAATCGTATTGGATTTGTTCCAGTAAAGGCATAACCCACACAATCGGCTCTTCGGGGTATGTTCCACTTTCCGTTGTAATATAGCATTGCATCATGCGTTGGAACGATTGTGGATTCAAGTAGGTTTAGTATGCCATTGGGTGTTCTGTGGATGGCACATAAAATTTCAATTGGCCCAGCACTCGACATATTGTCACTGCACCTTAACGTTCTACAAACATCATCATCATTTGTCAGTGCCACAGAAGTAAAGAAATAGTGCTGACCTGCATGCAGAGACGGTTGTCGATAGTAGATGTTGTCAACAACATGCCATCAGGAAGAATTAGGGTTTGCTGCAGCCTACTCTTCAGGGTTTGAAACGAACAGTCATCAGGAACTCGCATAGGAATTGGAGTTGCACATAGGAGAGAAACCCCCGTTTCGTCGTGCTTCGTTGATCCATTCGGATAAATGAACGCTAATTTTGAATTACCAATGTTCTGACTGCTGGTTTCTCCTAAGAATGTCATCGTATGCACACTGAAATTTGGGTGCCCAACATGCGATTTATATAGGGCTCAATGGCGCCCAACTTGGGCGTGTTCAGTCACGCCCAAGCTGGGCATGTTCAATCACGCCCAAGCTGGGCCAATTGAATGACGCGTATTTGTTGGGCGTGTTCAGTCACGGCCAAGTTGGGCGTGTTGAATGACGCCCAAGTTACGCGCCTTCAACGACGCCCAAGTTGTGCGTATGATGTTAGACATTCTTTGACTGCATGTAATCAACATATTGTTACATCAAATGCATACATTATCAGAAAACCAAAAAATCAAACATGATTACTATTAAAACGTTATAAAGACATACAACCACTCAGAAAATCATGAAGTCCCCCCACGGCTAGGACAAACTCTTCGGTTGTGCCCAACTTGCTTACAAATGCCACACCTCATACGTCTCTGGGATGTTTCAACTTCGTCAATTTCGTTACGTATTCTAGTGGACCTGGGACGACCTTTGGCTCGCAGCATCAAGCTGTCAGGTATGATGACTGGACCTTCGGCCGGTGGAATGGCCCGTTCATTACCAATTGGCTGCCATGGAATTGAATATGCTTGCACCAACTTGCTTACAAGGAAGACGTCGTCCACGTACTGAAAAGGATTTTGGCGCACATGTAAAGCAGCAGCTGCGGCATGACTGCATGGGTATTCGAAAGCCTTGAACTTCCCACACTGACAAACCCGATCGGCAAGGGACACTGAATATGACTTCTCGCCCCATCATCCACCTGAAATAACGTTTGAGCAACGTTATATCTGCGTACATGGTGCCCTGAAGCCGATGACTGATTACGCCTCATTGCTTCAACCACATTTTTGAAATATTGTTGTGAATGCTGAAGCTGTTCGGCGGCCGCCTAACCTCTGTCTACGAAATACTAAACCATTCGGGTGTACGTGTGTTTCACAAGAGCCGTGATAGGCATGTTCCTGGCTCCCTTTAGCACCCTGTTAACTGATTCAGCCAAATTTCTTGTCATGTGGCCGTATCTTCTCCCCTCTACATCATATGCACGTGTCCATTTCTCCTTGGGGATGGAATCAATCCATTCAGCAACCTCAGGACTGCTATCATGAAATCGTGCAAATGCAATGTCAAAGTCGACCGTAGAGGGTGTATAACCTGCAACATCATATAAAACAAAATCAACATAATTCTGTTTACAAAGTTTTCTAAACCAAAAGTATGATTAATTTCAAGGTTTTGACTCACCTAAATTCATGAGGGCCTTCTTCAGTCTTGCATCCTTGAATCTTTGATTAAAATTGCTGACAATGTGGCGCAGGCAAAACACATGATGCGCAAAAGATGGTTGCCAACCAGGATGACTTTGAACATCAGATATGATGCTCCAGTGGCGATCCAAAATGAGGCATATATTTTGCATGCCAGTAACGTGGAAGCGAATGTTCGAAAGGAAGTAATTCCAAGCTTCCAACGTCTCCCCCTCAACAACAGCAAATGCCAAAGGAACACATTCATTATTCCCATCCTGAGTTGTGGCAACCAACAGTTTTCCTTTATACTTTCCATATAAATGAGTGCCATCAACTTGAATGATGGGTTTGCAATGGTTAAATGCCTCACAACATTGTCCAAAAGTCCAAAAAATGCGATGAAACACGCGCTTTGCCCGTACTAGTCGATTTGCAACGAAGTAATCATTCGTCTGAATATCAAAATAAGAACCTGGTGCAAAACGAAGCATGTAGTTACACCACCTGGGCAAGAATGCATAAGATTCTACCCAGTCCACATAAACCATTGTCATTGCTTTCTGCTTCGCATACCAGGCCTTTCGATAAGAAACTTTAAATCCGAATGTGTTGGTAATCCTCTCCTGAACCAATGAGATTGACACTGATGGTTCCTCCTTAATCATTCCTAAAAAAAAATTAAACAATCACATCAAGAACATGCTTTGAAAACAAATATGTCTTCGAAATGCATCACAGTAAATTAAAACATACCAACAACCAGTGAGGCAATTACGTCAGCATCAAGCTATCTGTGACCCTGTGAAATATGATCATTCAAGCAAGTGTGTTTTCCACCCCATTTTGAAACAACCCACTTCTCACGGAAAACTGGTTTAATAACCCTAACCCTCCATGGGCAACCCTCAGTATGCGCAACACACTTCATGGAAAACTTGTCAGGCTTGCTCTCAACCACAATTGCTTCTTGATGCTCCTTCATCAAGTTATGCTTCACTGCTAATTATGCTTCCTTTTTCGAGTCAAATTCTTGTTTCACAAACAAATCATCCCCTAGTTGCCACGGACCCTGCACTGATCCTGAACCCGAACCAGAACCGCTAAAAGAGTCTTGTTCGGGTGGGTAACTCCAATCAATATATGTATAATGAGGAATTCCTTGCCAGAAAGGAATCGCCTCAGCAACTGCACATTGAACGTCAGTTTAAGTAACGATATCAGCTAAAAACAATTAGACAACCCTAACCTATCACCCAAATACCCAAACCCTAAACCCCAATCAAACCCTAAACCTCAACAGCAACCCATAAACCCTAACCAAACCCTAAACCCAACACAACGCACCAAACCCCAACCAAACCATCTAAACCCTGCACACTTTCGGTTAAACAGGATACACTTATTTAACCTAACAAAATAACATCATTTAATGGACATTAAAAAGCATATTAATAAACAATATTAAACAAATTAAATGACAAAACATTCTAATTCACATCGTTAGCTAATTTACCTTGTTCTGGTTGACTCGAACCACCCTCCGCATGATGACAAGTTTCAGATGGCCCGACATTAACATCTTCCTGATGCACACCAGCATCCTCATCCTCATCCGACGCACTAGCATCCTCCTCAAGAAGTCGATCTTCCATTGCGATATTTTCATCATCGTCATCCTCTTCATCCTCATCCATGACCCAAGTCGGGTCATGTGAATCCTCCTGAGACACATTTACCTCTCCGCCAACAAATGGTGCCCCTCCAGCAGCATACGATGGCCCTCCAGCAGCATATGATGATGTACGATGTGGAACTGCCTGGATGGGTAAAGCAACTTCCTCAACTTCTGTAATATCCACGAACAACTCCAAAAAATCTTTCCTTCCCTGGTTGCAAAATTCTTCTAGTACCAACTCCACGTCTTCATCATCCATTATTTGAAATCCCATGAACTTCTCGTGTTGCCATAATCTTCTAGTCAGTAAAGTGATTGACTGGTTAATATTCAGACGTAATTTTTGCGGTATCTTTTCATGCAATTCACTCAGGGTTGACGTACGTCGCACAGAGGTTCCTCGTGTTTCCCCTTCAAAAATGACACCTTGTTGGCCTTGATATTTTCTTCCATTCCAATATAAGACAACGCGAACAGAATTACCACCTGAACTCATGTTTCTCGTCACTGACAACACCTTCAAAAATCTATGAAAAAATGAAAAAACACCATAATGATGGCAGTTTAGCAGAGGCAGAGAACACTGGAAGCCAATATATGAAGGAACTGGGGGGGCCTTATTTATAGAATTGGGGTTGCTGTAACATGCCTAGATTAGGCATGTTACAACACGCCCAATCTAGGCGTGTTGTAACATGCCTAATCCAGGCATGTTACACAGCCCCAGTTTTGTAAATAGTTTATGTCACACAGCCCCATTTCTGTAAATATTTGTGAAACAGCCCCTTATCGGTAAATATTTTGTAAAAAAACACCATTTTGGTTCTTTTGCCTAAAGGTGGAAACAATGTTTTTACTTTGAAAAGAGTTCTTTGTTTGTTTCCCCTTTTGACAAGCATCACAAAGTTTGTCCTTCTCAAATTTGAGTTTGGGTAACCCAATTACTAAATCCTTTCTAATGAGCTTGTTCATGTGATGCATGTTTATGTGACTTGCTCTTCTATGCCACAACAAAGCTTCATCAACTTTGCTGATTATACATGAAGATCTATGGAATAATGCATGATCAATTGAAAGCACATATATATATTACCTTTCCTTTTACCTATATGCAGTACCTCACCACTTTTCTCATCAGAAATTATGCAACAATCCTTGTTGAAGTTTTCTTTGAAGCCTTTGTCACACAACTGACTTATGCTCAACGAATTGTGTTTTAATCCATCCACATACAACACATTTTTTATCTTTGCTTTGATGTTGTCTCCAATATTGCCTTCACCAATAATCTTTCCTTTGTTATTATCACCATAAGTGACATATCCTCCTTCTTTTAAAGTCAGATTTGAGAGAAGGGACATGTCTCTAGTCATGTGTCTAGAGCATCCACTATCAAGATACCAAGTTGATGTCCTAGCTCTTAGACACACCTACAAAATTCAAATCAGGATTTAATGGAAGGTACCCACTCAAGGTTGGGTCCATAAGGGTTAGCATTTCTTTTTACTTTGGGAATCCAAATGCAATCACCATTAGGCACATAGAATCTCCTAGCATAGCATTTAAAAGATGTGTGCCCATTCTTCATACAATAGTTGCAAGTGACAGATTTTGAAGTTTTCCCAATAGCAGAATTTTGATTGACCCTTGAGTTCTTTTGCCCCTTTTGATTCTTCTGTTTTGGTGGTACAAAAACTATTTTTCCAAATGATTTTGATCCATGTTTATACCCCAAACCAGAAGTATCTCCAGCATACTTTTGCACACTTAACATTTCAGCCAAGTTGCATTTTCCCTTATAAAACTTCCTCAAGAGATCAATCAAATAACTATTTTTGGTTAAAAGCAACATATATTTTTCACCTTGACTTTGTTTATACTCATCAAAATCCTCTTGAAGCAACTTATACTTGTCAACATTGCTAGAGGAAGAAGCACACACACATCCATTTAATTTGTAACTTGAAACAAGTTTTTCATTTTCTTCTTTCGAGTTGCAAATCTCATTTTGCAATTCAGTTATTTTCTCAATATGCCATCTAAGATTTCCTTTGAGCTTATTATTGGATTTTGTGTGATAACCCTAAAGCATGGCACGGTTGGCGTGCGACCCCGCGCGACAGCACGGGGATTCACAGCAGAAAACCCTTTTAAGAGTGTGGCGCGGGTGGCGCCAAGGTTGGCGCTAATGGCGCCAGACCCACTGGAAAGTGGCGCCTGGAGCGCCAGATCCACGCTGATGGCGCCAAGATCTCTGGAATATGGTGCCAAGGGCGCCAGAATGGCGCTGGTAGTGCCAGATTCTCTGGAGGTCCACGCCAGGGGCGCAAGATTTCGCAGCCGGCGCTGATGGCACCAGGTATGGCGCTGAGAGCGCCAGAGTCTCTGGAAGCTGGCGCTGGAGGCGCGGGAGTGGCGCTGGGAGCACCGGATCACCGACATTGTGGCGCGGATAGCGTGGGAGCTGGCGCAGATCGCGCCAGAGGTCGGGCAGGCCTAGTATAAAAGGCCAAAAATGCGGAAAAGAGAGGAAGATCAGCTTCTTCTTCTTCCTTCTTCCTCCAACCTCCATTAATGACCTTTTCAAGCTTTTAGGGACCTTGGTTGATGACCAAAACACTTCTCTTTAGCTGTGAAACCTGAGAGAACCGATTAGAAAGCTTGAATCCTTCATTTCTGCTATTGGAAACTTATTGAGTGAAAAGTGGAACCTCAAAGGAAAAGCTCAGAGAACTTGAGTTTGGCAAGGACCCACAGCGTATAAAGGACACAAAAGCTCGAGGGAGTTATCCTGAGGTTTTTCTAGTCGCCACTGAGGTAAGAGACTCAAGTTTTTTCGTTTAATTTTGATCCTGGGGGTTTCTATGAATAGTGACCCATTTGAGCTGGGGCTAGAAATAGCCCAGGGTCCTGTAGAGAAACATGTTGAGAGCATTGAATAGATGAAGGATTAGCTTTCAGTTTTTGATTTAGATGACTTTGGAATTTGGTTCTGTGACCTGTATGTGAGGCCTTTGTGATGATTCATTTGTGGGATTGAGGCCATTTCAGAGCCTTAGTTATGTCTATTATGAGTCTATGAGGCTAAGGGAATGGTGCCTTGAGCGAGGCTTGAACCAATCCAGCGATATTTGGTATCATGAGGCTGATGAGGGATGATGTCATGCCTTGTGTTTGTGTTGAGTCTGGGATGACTCAGATGGCTTGTATTCAGCCTTTAGGGACCATGAGTGGTCTGAGAGCAGCCTAGTGTAGGCCTAGCTTGACTGAACACTAGGATAGGGGAATTCTGATATAAATGTTCTGTGAATTGTATGCCTGAGGGCTTATTTTGATATGAGAATTGCATGTGCCTTGATTAGGCTTTGATTCTGAGACTGTTGGTGGCGACAGACCTGGCAAGGAACTGCAGAGTGATACCTTACCAGGTAAGTTCAGTGTTTCTGGGGGATGAATTTCCGTTTTGGTTGCACACCACACTCATGGGGAGTGTTGGTCATGATTCATGATGCATGCATTGGCTATTGCATTGCTTATATTGATCTTGTGTGCATCTGTATTGAATACATGTATGTTGTGATTGAGATATATCTATTGGCCAATAGATGAATACTGGCATTGAGGAGCTCTGCCGTGTATTCAGGGCGTTGAGGAGCTCCGCCCATGGCATAGAGGAGCTCTGCCATATATTGACAGGTACTGACGTTGAGGAGCTCCGTCAGGGCATTGAGGAGCTCCGCCAGACAATGAGGAGCTCTGCCACCTGTCATGTGTTGAGAATATGATGATGATTATGATATGATGAGGGCTAGAGGGCCAGGCCAGTGGGCCATGTTTGATGTGTTGCCTGTTTATGTGTTGTGAATCTGTGAGCCAGGGTGGGAATGATTTCCTAAGGACCCTGAGCTTACTGAGATATGTTATCTCACCCCGTGTGGGGTTTATATGATTTCAGGTGACCTTTCTAGAAGAAAAGATCAGTCTCAGGGCAAGAGGCCCAGTAGAGACTAGGCTGCTTGACTGAGGAGCGGCATGGAGAGCTGGAAGGCTCTATTTTGGTTTATGTTTCTGTTTGGTACCCTAAAGAAGGGTTGTATAGTTCTGTAGACCCTCGAGAAGGGCTGATATTCTTTTGTATCACTAGTTTATGGTGAAGACACTGATGTATATGGTTATGTACAGAACTATTTGAGTTTATGGCATGAGACTTTCCCCTGAGTAGGTATATGTTATGTATATTCAATAATCTGCCTAAGTCTTTGAACTATCTGTCTTTGTTGATGTATGATATGAGAAACTGGATCAGTAGGGGCGTGATACATGTTATGGTTTGTGTTTTATCAGTTACAATTGTAATTCCATACATATTGTATCAAGAAAAGCGATTCTATGCTTCCGCTACGCTTTTAAATGATTATTTAAGCGCTAATCTGATACGATTAATGATAACACGTCGGAGGCCTACGGGGTGTTACATTTTGCAAGTTTTTGGGCTTCCTCATACATTTCTTGAAAAGCATGAATAGCTTGGTCAAGTTCAGAATTTACCTCATCTTCTTCACTTAGCAAATCATCATCATCTTCATTGATGGTGGAGGTGAGACACATGTTGGTTTCTTCATTTTCTGTAGAAGAATCTGAAGTTGTTGACTCATTATCCTTCCAAGCTATGTATGGCCTCTTTCCTTTTCCCTCCTTTTTCATCTTGCCTTCACCTTGTTGCTTCCTCAAGTAGATTGAACACTCAAATTTGATGTGACCCGGTTTGCCACACTCAAAGCATGTGAAATTGTTGTCAATCTTCTTGTTGAGGTTGTTGTTGTTACTGTTGTTTTTGTTCCCTTTGCTGAACCTTTTATACTTGTTTTTCCTCAGAAATTTGCTAAACTTTTTCACCACCAAGTTTACATTGTCTTCATCATCCTCTTCACTTATTTCCTCTTCCTTTTCAGCTTTCAAGGTTGCAGCTTTCAAGGCTATGCTTCTTGTTTTCTTTTCTTCATCTTCACAAGATGTTAATTGAGACATTTCTAATTCATATTCAAGAAACTTACCAAACAATGCAGCCATTGACATCTTTGACAAATCTTTTGACTCCTTGATTGCTGTAACTTTTGGTTGCCAAGGTCTTGTTAAACACTTCAATATTTTGATGTTTAATTCTTCAGTATCAAAGACTTTTCCAAAACCCAAAAGGTGATTTACAATGTGAGTAAATCTGGTCTGCAGCTGAGAAATGCTCTCATTAGTGTTCATCTTGAACATTTCATACTCATGGATCAAAGCATGCTTCCTTGACCTTCGAACTTCCTATGTTCCTTCATGAGTAATTTCAAGCATCTCCCACATTTCTTTTGCACTTGAGCATCTCACAGTCCTGAAAAATTCATCAGAGGAAAGTGCAGAGGTTATCATATTTTTAGCTTTAAAATCATATTGGGCAGCTCTTTGTTCAGCCTCAGTCATCTCATCCCATTCATTGGGAATCAACTCATTTGCCACAATTTTCTTTAGAATAAAGGGACCCTTCTCTATTGCATTCCATGCTCCTGGGTCATTTGATTGAATAAAGATTTTCATTCTATTTTTTCAAAAACTGAAGTGTTCCCCTTCAAACATTGGAGATCTGTTTAAAGAGGCACCCTCCTTGAAGGTTATTTGAGAAGTATTCATTTTCCTTTTTGAAAAGAAAAAGTGATCTTGAGTAACTTACAAGAACCAGCTCTTGATGCCAATTGAAAATAAATGGAATACTTCAACACAACCAAGACGGGGGTGAATTGGTTGAACCTTGATAAATTAAAAATTTCAAATCAGAGTTTTTCCACAGGATCTTTATCACTTTAAAAATGTTTCAAAACCAAGAATCAATATTCAATCAAATTCCTTTTTCAAGAGAATAGAAAACAGAGTATAACTTTCTGTGCAATGAAATTGATTCACAAACAAAGCAATTAAGAGATGAATGGATGAGAAGAAAGATTAGTAACAGATTTTTATACTGGTTCACTTCAAACACTATGAAGCTACATCCAGTTCTTCCACTCAACACTAGAGTAGAGTTCCACTATTGTAAAAATATTCTTACAAGCAGTTACAAGCCTCTCTTTATCAACCCTAGATAAAGTTCAGAAGTCTAAAACACTATTAGACCCTTAGAGACCAAAACCCACACTGAGAACACTACTCAGCTATCCTTAGAGAAACACTATCTCTAACCTTGCAAAAAACCCATTTACAATAGACTAATCTTTACAGAAATTCAAATAACAGTTTTACACCTCCAAAGAATAAGGAAAGATATCACCTGATAATCCAAGAATTCATGCACATGAATGATTCAACAGGTTGAATGAAAGATTACTAACTCAATGCATTCCTTTCCTTATGCTTTGATGAACAATGATGCTTCACTCTCTTGAATCAAACAATCATATGAATTTGTGAAGCCTAACAGTGTTTAGTAACTCAGAAAATTTACTAGTGAAAGCTCAAGAAGGTTTGTGATTTCCCAGAATTCGAAAATATCAAAAGTTACAAACCTCAGAATAATGGGTTCTATTTATAACAGCTTTCTAACTGAAAATAATCGATTAAACCCGCTCCAGTAATCGATTATTTAGCATATGTAATTGATTAATCCAAGACTGTAATCGATTAAAATGCTCCAAATGAGTTCTGGGTTTGAGCTATGAACAATATAATCGATTATTCCGTGAAGTAATCGATTAAACCAGTCAGGCATGTTTTTCTAAATGCACTTTGTAATCGATTATAACGATGTGTAATCGATTAAGACAGTAGGCTGTGTTTTCATAAGCAAGCATGTAATCGATTACCGATTTCTGTAATCGATTAAGTCAGGGAGTTCCATCTTTCATAAAAAGCCTGAGCAATCGATTAATCCGATATGTAATCGATTACAATGATCATGATTTGTTTTCTAAAGGCACGAAGAACAAAATAATCGATGTCATTAGCTTGTAATCGATTAATGCAGTAAGGATTCATTTTTCCAAAAACTTTGCTAGTTGAAAACCTTACTTATAACCTGCCTTTATTTAATCCTTTTAATCTAACGATCCTAGATGAATGATTCATGCATGATATGCTCAATTGGATTATCATATTATAAACTTCCTTTTACATTAATCAAATTGGTCTTCAAGCTTTTCTTGGTACCTTGTCCTTGAGCATGTTGAAAACACAAACACTTGAGCCTTTGATCTTTGTTCATTGATGCCTGGCTTCACTTGAATTAACAAGCATTATGAAAGCCAAATATTTTTCCTACTCACATATTTGAGACTAAAGGTTTAAACTACTCATGTGGTCCATCAAACTATTCATTATCAAAAGAATGTTTGCCATTCTGCTGTTTGACTTATCTTGTGCTTCGAAAAATCTATGGACCTTGCTTTTGACTTCAACCCAACTACAACCAGGATTTGGTTTTAGACCTTTGTCTTTCATTAATTTTCACACTCGTGCTACCTTATTCCACCAACCAACTCTTGCATATAGCTTTGCTAGCTGTTGAAGTGTTGCTGAGCACCCTGGTTCCATCAATAACCTATTCTCTACTGTCTGGATGCCAAACTGAACACTTCCATGAAGCCTAGAGGAAGAAAGCAGTGATCCCCATATTACAGCATTGGGAGAAATAGGCATATTTTCGACGAAATCACGAGCCTCCAGAAGTAAACCAGCCTGACCAAGAGATCTACAATGCGAGAATAATGATCTAGCTCTGGCTGCACACCATGGTCAACCATGGAATTAGAGTAAACTTGACATTTTTTGACAAGACCACCATGCCGACACGAGGATAAAACACCAAGGTATGTAACAGCATCTAGATTAAAACCTTGCTTTATCATCTCTTCAAAGAATATAATTGCCTATTGTGCAAGCACATGTTGTGCATAGCCACTGATCATGGCGTTCCATGTGACAACACCATATTTTCAAATATGTACAAGGCATCATCAATTGCCCTACATTTGGAATACATGACAATGAGAGCATTATCAATGTGGAGTAAGAATGAAAGCCCATTTGAATTATTTGACAATGGGCACATCTCTCATGTCCCAGTGCTCCACTGCCCATGCAGACACTCAGAAGACTGGTGTATGTAAAACAATTTGGTCTCGAATCCAAACCCCTCATTTGTTGGAAAAGCTCCAAGCACACGTCAAGACGGCATTATTGGGCAAATCCAGCAATAATTGTCGTCCACAAAACTACGTTTCTCACAACCATTTCTTCAAACAGGCGGTATGCATCGGCCAACAAGGCACACCTGCTATACAAACTTATCAAAGAACTTCCAACATAAACACTGGCAATGAGGCCTGTTGTTACTGCTAGGCAGTGATGTTGAATTCCTCCCGAAATGTCACGCTTGGACCCAAATGAGCTCATGCCTTGTGACAAGAACACATCAACTCTAGAGGCTTGTTCCATAAATAGATAGAGGAGTGAATAGTCATTTCAGTTGGAGTAGTTGAATTGTGAGCTAGAGGAATTGTTGCATTGTTTTCCAACATGTCATCAATAAGCCTAAGATGACTTTGACGTTTTTGAGGGGATACAAGGTTAAGGTGCCTTAGTGCATTAACTAAGCCTTTGCTTGATCTCACGAAAGGCCTAAAAAATTGATTCTTAAGATAAAATGTTGGGTTCCTAGTGAGGAATGCATTCATTGCTTGAGTCCTTGGAGGGAATAATTCTAGCGGGTGTGAAACTTGAAGTTGAGAAGAAAAACATGACCCAAAACTTGATTTGCCAAGTCAAGGAGTTTCACTCACGCCCTGTAAATACTTGCATGTGATTTGGGGAGAGGGAGAAGGAGACTTGAAGAAGGATAAAGATATGTTTGAGTAAGCTTCTATTGAAATATATCTAATGAACTACAGAATGATTAACTAACAAAGAGCTATCTTAACTCAATGATAAGTTCATATCAAATTAGTTAATGATATTGTATATTTGATTAAATATTTCAAAAGATTAAAACTCAATAATAATTTTATAAGATTATTTAGAAAGTAATATGAGAATGAGATACTTCTGAGTTTTTTTTATCATGAAATCATTTCTTTTTAGTGACGTGAATGTCTTGTTTTAATTAGTTTTATTACCTATTTTAATTGGAATTATTACCTCTTTAATTGTATTAATTAGCAATTATTTCTAATTAATTACTATTAACCTTTATATTGAATAAGGTTTAGAGAGTAAGTGAACATCAAATCCCTTCCTCTTTCTCTGGGTGAGTTTTTGGATTTTTCTTTTAGAAAAAGCTTGTTAATTCTATTGTCCAAATTAATTTGGAAGATCATGTTATATTATGAGGGACTTGTACATACTATGCAGATAAGTTATAATTTTACATGTTTTTACTTGGTTTGTGATCATACATGTTCATAAATTATAATTCGTGATTTTAAACATCAAGGATAATATTTTTTTTTAAAATTATTTCTAAAGAAGTTTATTGAAACGTTAGTAAGTTTAGTTGTGTTTTGGGTATTATGTATCACTGTATTAAGTGTTACCTCAGATTTTAACAATTCTATGAAATGCCTGAAAGACGTTTACGCGCATAAGTTTAGTTGTGTTTGGGGTATTATCAATCAGTTCTCCAAATGTTCAAACAAAGATTGCTAGCGGGAATGGGAATGTGTGTCGCTGTGACTTGAAAATGTGAGAATAAATGGGAACAAAATTGTGAACAAGTTTCAGAGGTATGATGGGAATACACACAAACTGGGCCGAGACCACTAGACCAGGTCGAGACCACTGAACCAGGTTTGGCCCAGTGGAGATGCTAACATAGGGAAAAAATAATTAAATAAAAATATGGAAAAATGGGCCAGGCCCAGAACAACAAAAACATATTGCTTATAGCTTTCATTATTGATTTTCTAACGATAACAAGTTTGCAATTTTCTTAGTATAGAAGAAGCGTTTACAAGAAAAATTAGTTGGTATTGTATGGCTTTAAAAAGGTAAAATATATTACTATTATTTTTTTCCTATGTCATAGATCACATGTGTCTTTCATCTCACTAGATCAAAGATTAATATATGCTCGTGGTTTGTGATTGCCTCTGGTCCAAAAAAAATTTACATATAGTGAAAATCGAAAACAATTTTTTTATTAAATAGATTATTCTTATACATATGAAACATTAAGATCTTATACCACTACACCAACCCTTTGACTATTAATATTATTCTCTACTTGTATTTTTAATCAACTGGAATGAATTTTGAAATTAATTTCATCTAGGCTTAAATTTAAGTTAGAACAAGTTTACCTTATTCTCATAGGTATTTTGCACTATTTGGGGAGAAGAATGTCACGGGATTAATAATGTTGGATGAAGAAGTCATAATTTCATCTGTAGTTTGGCCCTAGCTAGCCTTTGGAAAGGCTCCAAAAGGGATGGTCAGACTTATCATACCAAACCCCTTTTATGAGTCTTTTTTTTTTTTTTGGAAAATATGTAAAATTTTCATATAATTTCCAAAGATACTTACAAATAGCAAAGGCATACCCCGCAGAATCAACAAAGAACAAAAGCGAATACACTTGTCAAAAGAAGCAAATGAAAGGTTCTAGATACAACAAACCTATCTACACAGTACTAACATTTGCTAATACAAGTGCATCAAATGGATTAGTCTCATAATCCTAAACTTAATCTTTCCTATTACATCATCAAAACAAAAGCTATGATTATCAAAAAGCATGCAATTTCTAGTCATCCATATAATATAAATTGTGGTAGCTAAAGCCAAGCACCAAATTCTTCCAGAATTTCCCAAGATAGCTCTGTGATGAATCAAGCTATTCATGATCCCATGCAATGAAATATTTCTTCTCGGAAAATGTATCCAGTCTCTAACATCAGCCCACACCCGAAGCACGGTCCTGCACTTAAAAAACAAGTGATCATTCGATTTCTGCTCAACATTACAGAACGGACAAAGGGATCCCTTACCAAGATAAGGAGCCCTATCCAAGGTCAAACATCTTCTATTGGCTGCCAGCCGAAGAATAAAGGCCTCCTTAGGAGGGATGTCAGCATTCCACACCACCCTGGACCCAAAAACTCTAGGCCGAGTAGGTCTGAAATAAGAGTAGGCCTGAGAAGCACCAAACCTTCCAGCACTAAGCCAAGCATGAAACACGTGGTCAGACTCCATGTGGCCCGCTTTATCACAAATAATGTCACGAATGCTAAACAACCTCTTGATGAGAGGAGAGTCACTCTTGGAAGGCGAGTAACTCCAAACGGAAGATCCTCTCAAATAGAAATGATGGACCCATCTAATCCACAAGGAGTCCTTCTCCCTAGAGATGTCCCACAAAACCTGAACTAGGACAGCATGATTCCAAATCTTTAAACTATGAAGGCCAAGACCTCCCTCCTCCTTGGGAGAGCAAACAATCCGCCAAGCAATCAACGACTTTTTCTTGCCACTATCGGACCTGTCCCAAAGAAAGTTTCTACACAAAGCATCAATCCGGTCAATGACTGAAACCTGGAGAGGAAACAAAGCCATCCAAAAGTTCACAATGCCACCAACCACCGCATGGATCAACTCCAATCTCCTTGCATACGAAAGGGTCTTGCCAAGCCAATTTTGAATCAACCCTCCAATTCTGTTGAGCATGGGAGAGTAGTGGCACACGTTCAAACGGGAAGCCATAAGCGGGATACCAAGGTATCTAATGGGAAAGGAACCCATTTCAAACCCAGTGAGCTCCTAAATATCCAACAAATCATGAGGATCCATGCTAGCCGAAAAGATCACGAATTTACCAGCACTAACAGCCAATTCGGAAGTGCTACAAAAGCTCTTAAGCTTGCTATAAATGGTGGCCACCGACGAGTAATCACCTCTAGAAAAGAGTATAATATCATCCGCAAAAGCTAAATGAGTAATATTATGCACGGAGCAAGCCGGATGGTGATTATACAGCAAGTTAGACCGTAACTCCTTCAAATCTTTAGACAAGTACTCCATGCAAATCACAAACAAATAAGGAGATAACGGATCTCCTTTGTAATAACTTGAATTCATAAGCGTATGTTTAAGCTTAGATTAAGCATGAATCTAAGTTTAAGGGTTAAGGAATATGAGTATGCCTTAGAACCCTGTGGAAAGAGGCTAAAATGCAAGTTTTATGGCTGTTCTGGCATATGGCGCGACCCACTTGGGGTGTGGCGCGACACGCGCCATATGTGTTATACAGGGCAGATGGCTCTGCCATCTCACGCGAGTCACTTGAAGATCCACGCGAGTCGCGTGGCAAGTGACCCAGAAAACATGGTTTTCTCTGGGGCTCCACGCGAGTCACTTGGGATCCACGCGTGTCGCGTGGAAGGCCCGAAGAGATGGCGCGAGTCGCGTGGATATATGGCGCGAGTCGCGTGGTAAGTGGCTTAGAAATGGCATTTCTGTCTGCCATCCCAAGTGAAACGCGTGGGAATCCAAGTGAAACGCGTGGGAACGTCGGCATACCAGTTTTTAAAGGCCAAAACGTGAGAAAATGGAAGAAATTCCATTTCTTCTTCCTGCCTTGAGCCAACCTCCATTGTTAAAGTCCTTGAGCTTCCTAGGACTTGATTTCTCAGCCTAAACACTTTCCTGAGCCTTAGAAACTTGATTGAACCGAGTAGAAAGCTTGAATCCTTCATCAATTTCCTTGAAAACCCCAGATTGAGTGAGAAGAGGAACCTCAGAGGGAAAAGCTCAGAGAACTCGAGCTTGGCGTAA
>PYAF01000425.1:66199-80335 GCA_007407185.1 Glycine tomentella
CTCTGTTATCTGTCTTATTTATGTGGTTTTGATAAACTGGATCAGCAGGGGCATGAGTTTATGGTTCTCTGTTATGTGATTTCATACATAATGTATCAAGAAAACGATCCTATGTTTCCGCTGAACTATTTAATTGATATTTTATACGCTAATCTGATATTATTAATGATAACACGTCGGAGGCCTACGGGGTGTTACATCCTTGTCTAAGGCCACGCTTCCTTTCAAAATGCCCAAAGATAGCCTCATTAATGGAGACACTAAAAGAGGTGGAGGTGACACACTCCATAATCCACTTGCTGAAAATGGGGGGGGGGGGGGGGGAATTCCAACTCATCTAACATCCAACCAAGGAACTCCCAAGAGATTGAGTCATAGGCTTTATGAAGATCAATCTTGAGCATACACCTTGGAGAGCATCTTTTTCTCGAATACTTCCTTAGGAGCTCTTACACAAGGAAAACATTTTCCGCCATACTCCTGGACTTGACAAAAGCTGCCTGAGAAGGATCAATGATGGAATCTAGCACAGGAAAAAGTCTATTGGCAAGGATTTTGGAAATGATCTTGTACAACAAATTACAGCAAGAGATGGGCCTAAACTGGTTAACACAGCTAGCATTCTCCACCTTCGGAATCAGAGCAATCAAGGCATGATTAACTTGCTTCAAGAGCTTACCTGAGGAGAAAAACTCCTTAACAGCCGCACAAACATCCCCACCAATAACCAGCCAAGCCTTCTTAAAGGATAAGGCATTGAAACCATCCGGGTCGAGCGCTTTATTACCATCAAAGCAAGCCACAACCTCCTAAATATCTTCATTTGTAATTGGACCAAGGAGCCTGGGGTACAAATCAGGCGACACCTTAGGCCCATTGGCAATAACAGCCCCGAAAGGAGGAGAAATCTGCATAGCAGAACCCAACAAAGACGAAAAATGGTGGACAAATTCCCTCCCTATCTCAGCTTAGGAGCAAGTGGGAAGCCCATCCTCTTTCATAATAGCTGGAATAAATATAGCATTCTTATTCCTATTGATGAGGGAATAAAAGAATCGAGAACTTCTATCCGAATGCAAAAGATACTTGTTCTTGGCTAGCTACGCAATGAATCGAGATTCAGCAAACCTAAGGTGCCCGGAAAAAGCCCTAGCAGCAGCTACTTGCACAATCAGATTATAATTAGATGGCTCCCGTTGGGCTTTGAGCAACAACTCAAGATAAGCCTTCTTAGCATCCTCAATTCTGGCTGATAAATCACTAAACTCAGACTTGAACAAATTCTTCAAAACCGGCTTTAGACTCTTCAACTTTCTACAAACTTGATACATGTTGTGACCCTCCACCACATTGGACCAAGCTGATTCAACTGCAGGCATGAACTCGACACTCTCCACCACGACATTATTGAATCTAAAAGCATGGTTACCTCTGAAGGAATCTGGATTGGAGTCAAGAATCAAATAGGCATGTTCCAACACAGATTCAATATCAGACATCATAGCAAAACTGTGAGGAAGTTCACCTAACCAATGTTGGTTACATAGAACTCTGTCTATTTTGCTCCATATCCTCCCATTAGTCCAGGAAAAAACAGGCCCACAAGTTTTTAATTCCTGGAAACCTTCCTCTGAACAACAATGAGAAAAATCCTCCATCTCATAAGCACTGACGTTACTGTCGTTGATCTGGTCCCCTGGGTTTAACACACTCTTGAAGTCACCCATAGCAACCCACGGGCCATCCAGACAGTTGCCAAAATCTCTCTCCTTTTTTTCCCTCCCCTTTCATAGTGCTAGTGAGTCTGTTTTATAATCCAAGAACAACTTGGTCTCCAAGTAATCAACTGATTCCACTATACCATGAACTTCTTGTTTTTAGGCTTGCAGCTTCATGATCAAATCTTCTTGTAACTGTCACATCTTTTGCAATTTTTTTCTTTTTTTTTCCAAAAATACTTTAAATACTTTTTATTTAAAAGATAAAAAGACACCAAGATAAAATTGGGTATTCACACTAATAAAACTAATAATTAATTATTTTTCAACTTTAATCTTGATAATCACAATTACAGTAATGATAGTGTCTTGATTGTATAAAGTGTAAAAGTTAGAGAAATCTAAACATAAATATAAAATGAGTTTAATGTTAAGATATTTTTAGTATAAAAATCTTTATACTAGTATTACTTAATAAAAAAACTCAATTATAATATAATTTAAAGATAATTATTACAAAATTAGTAATTTTAGGGATAATATGACACAATTTGTTTCACTAATTCAGCATGTCTTAAAATGTGAGTTGGGTCTAACTCTAAAAAAAAGACGGTTATTACGAAAAAAATCGTCATCGTATGTCATATGATGACGATTTTTTTGTAATAACCGTCTTCGTAGGTATTTATTTTCAATTTAATTTTTTTAAATAAAATACAAACGAAGATGATTATTGTAACACCCCGTGTGCACCCGGTGTATTAACATTATTATTTATCAGAATAGCGCGTAATCACTTTAATTAAAGCATTTGCGGAAGCATAATCGAAAACCATATTTCTTGATTACATTATGTATGGAACATATAACCTCAAAGACACAAAGCAACACAAGCCCCTGCTGATCCAGAATCACATCAACATAACCATAGGCAGATAAACACAAATATCTCAACAGATATAACAGGAGGAAACATCAATACATAACATAAACTGATTATGTACATATACATCATCTGACACTCACAGTGTCTATACAAAAGAATAGGCATACATCGCCTTGATCTCAAAGATCCTTCCTCACACGAGGGCATACATAGCATATACAAAGCATAACATGTGTGCACACACACACATCTTTCCTCTGCAGGGGCACAAAACATCATCAAAACACATCTGAGCCACCCAGCTCTCCCTGCTGCCGCACAGCCAAGCAGTCACTGTCTCTACTGGGGCCTCCCGCCCTGAGACCGCTCCTCTTTGCCAGAAGAGTCACTTGAAATAACATAAGTCCCACACGGGGTGAGATAAACATCTCAGTAAGCTCAGGGTCCTTGGAGGCATCTCCTCCACCCTGGCTCACTTTCCATGACACACGTCATCAAGGCATCACAAACATACTGGCCACCCGGCCCTCACAACAATACAAGCAAGTCATCTTGCTCTATGTACGGCGGATCTCATCAATGCCAATCTCAGTGTAAGACCGGAACTCACACCCGTGCCATCCCATCGGGAGCTACTCCTTACGCATGGACGCACGTATATGGTACCTCCGAGAATAGACAATCAACCGCGACGGGACACACCTATCTCTTGGTCTTAGGGATCATCATCACCCCGGGATCATCATCACCCATGAGCAAACCAACTAGGAGGAATAGCCGTCTCCTAGGGAGGTCCATATCTATCTAACTAGCCAGAAGATCTATCAACAGGTATCATACATTTCTCAAGCATAAATGCAAGCATACATATCATTATGAGGATGCAACAACCATCAATAAATGCATCATGAATGCAACCATCACTCCCTCGGATTGTGGTGGAACACAGCAAGTGGGAAACATCCCCAAGGGACCAAGAACTTACCTGGCAAAGCCGAGCTCTGGGGTTCTTTCCCTGCTCCGTGACCTACGCCACTGACACCCTCAGTGTCACGCCCTAACAAGGCATACAATCACATATCAAACACCATTCTATCCGTACATAGCATATATCTCTAGCAAAACATACGGAAAAGCATAAATTGCTGCATAAAATTCTGCATATTTTACACCCACTTTGAAAAATTACAAATCCTTGTGGGAAGCTCCTAAAATCACGAGAATTTAGAGGCATCAAGATATATCTCTTATCTTTTAAACTGGTTTCATCAAAAACCATGAATCACAGCCTCTGCAGCAAACCAAAAACCAGAACTGTCACGCACTATAAATAGTGCTGACAGCAACAGACCACTCAACCAGCCATCTTTCGAGGACAACCCACACCAGGTCACTCGTCCAAATGAGTTGATATTTTACAGGCATGAAGTTTACATACCCATCTTTCTATAGCCACTGAAAACACTCAATTTGAATCATCCTAGACAGAGTTATGATTTCTGCAAAATGGCCCTCTGCAGCAGAAAAATCTGCTAAAAACAGAGTATAACAGCCTGTTATAACTCTGCACCACAATTTCTAGGAGTCTCCAAAAATAGCACGAATATTCCAGAGTAAACCTAACTCTCTTAGCTTTCAAATAGCACCGATTTTACACCATTTGGACATCGATAGCTCCTGCTATGGACAGAACACCAGAACTGCCCAAATAGATGTTCTTGGCTGTCATGAACAAGCATACATGATTTATGCATGGAACACCATATCAGCTCAAAATCAACTTCTACCCACTCCAAATCATGCTTAAAAACTGTCTCACCCTCTTAAAACTCAACATTCAACAATCTCACTCCAAACCCTAACCCTAACCTCAAGAATCAAGGAGAAATAGGAGGAGATTTCAAACTTTAGAGTTCAATAGACCAAATTGGAGGGTAGACCAGCACTCTATGGCTTCCAATCACGGTTCAGCGGCGCCGAACGACAATGGGCAGATTCAAAACCCACTCTTCTCATCAAATCACCAATACCCAAGGCTCAAATCAACAAAGAACAAAGAAAATGGCTTTCTTCCTTGCTTGTTTTGTGAATCCAACCACTAAACAAGTGAAAATGGCAAGAAGAGAGCTTGGGAGTGGAGAGAAAATCAGAGGAGAAGAAAAGAGAAGAAGCAAATGGCACAAAACGTGTTCGGCCTCTTTTTAACAAGAAACAGGGGTGCGTCCAGCAATTACTAACTACACCCGTACCTCCGACAAAGACCAAACTGCCCTTACTTTCGTAAATCCGTTTAATTACGCAAATATCACCCAAATTACCTTAATTAAATTAGTGATATTACAATTATTAAGGAAAACCGTCATCGTATGTGAGCATACGATAACGGTTTTACGTAATAACCGTCTTCGTAGGTTTTTTATTTCAATTTAATTTTTTTAAAAATAGAACACAAACGATGATGGTTATTAAGGAAAACCGTCATCGTATGGCAGCATAACATGACGGGTTTTCCTTAATAACCGTCATTGTTTCTATTTTATTTTAGTTTTTTTTAAAATTAAAAACCTATGAAGACGGTTATTATGTAAAATCGTCATCGTACGTTGACATACGATGACGGTTTTCCCCTAATAACCGTCATTGTTTCTATTTTATTTCAATTTTTTTATTAAACATAAACGAAGACGGTTATTTAGAAAAAATCGTCATCGTATGTCAACCTATGATGACGGTTTCCTCTTAATAACCGTCTTCGTTTGTATTTTTTTTTTAAATCTCAACATTTATGAACACGATATTTTGTTAATAATCGTCTTTATTTGTTTATATATTTTTTAAAATTATTTTACACCTACGAATGCATAACATAACCATTAAAACCACGTCATATATTAAAAGCATTTAACACTTTTTATTGGAATTACAACATCACATCACCTAAAACCATTACAACTTCTAGATTATTGTACCAAGACTATGTTAGAAAATACAAAACACTACTGACCACTTATAAAATGCTATGGTGTAAGTCACCAGAGTTAACAATCCTGAGAGTTCAAAAGGGAACCAAGAATCAATTATCAGTTCAAACTAGCGATGAACATTACAGTAAAAAAAAAGGATCTGCCTAAAAATGGATAATTAAGCAACAGCAGTTATGCATTGGATTGCTTGATACACTAGTCTTTTATAATATTGTTGTCTCACCTCCATAGACCTGTGAAGATAGCAAATACTAAATCAGATATATTGTGAGCATCGGTTTAGCTGGTTTGTTAACAGTGATTACATGATGGGCTGGTCTCATAACGCAATATAGAATCCATAGTTAGTAAATGACACCGTACAAATTAATTATTTCAATTGCTTAAGTCAAGGCTTATGATTGAAGCTATATTTAATACACTATAGTCTGGCTAATGCATTCCACAAACAAAATTTACTAACTGATGACAAATATCTTTGTATGGTTAATGACATTTGATTAAAAGAAGTTCATTTTTGTCAAACATTAAGCAATTTTTATAGTAGGAAAGCATATTACACAACCTAATTGGGAAAAGCTTCCCACGCTACCAGCGTGGAGGCCACGCCACCAGCGTGGAATGCAACATTCAATAGCATTTTCCACTGGATTGCCACGCCACTAGCGTGGTACCCACCCCACCAGCGTGGGATATGAAGAAAACAAATATTTTGTTCTGGAATGTCACACTACCAGCGTGGAGTCCACACCATCAGCGTGGAAGACTGCTGATTGTGTAATTCTAAAAAGCTGTTGAGGGCAAAATGGAAGTTTCACTTGCCCTCATATAAATACTTGAACCCACAACATTGAAGGGGACTCTTCAACACAAAATTATACTTGGATAGCCTACCCGATCGGCTATTGCAATTATTAATTAAAAAACTTATTAAAATTTATAAAATGGATCAAAACCCAACTAAATTTCTATTATTTATGATTCTATAGAAGTGGATAATTTCTATTAAAGAATTTATGGGGTATATTTTAGAGAATGTCATTAAGATGACTTCCACCAATTAGTCATAAATATTGGTAACATTTTTTTTTCTCCTTGCAGAGTATATAATAGAATTTGGGCCTATGTACTTATACATGACTTCCAATCACCCTAGTTTACAGATTACTTTACTCTTTAAGTGATGTTTTCTGTTTTTTGGCTCAGAAGCTTTAGTCAACCACACACTGACCCAACTGCCAACTTTAATTCATAAAAAAATCATTAAGTTTAATATGGAACTAAGCAGAGAAAACCCCAAACTCACCCTCACCCTCACCCACACATAAATGAAAAATTAAGGGGTAAGAAGAAATTAAAGATAGGAAAAGCAGCATCACCTGATAAGGGTACTTGTGATTGACTCAATGGAAGAGCTTCTCCATTGGCCCCAAGGATTTGCCATTCAACTAGAAATTCACAAAGGGAGAAAAAGCCATTGAAGCTACGCCAACCTCTGCTAGATGAAGATCTTATGTTTCCTCACCCTCAATTTGAGTTGCTATTCTTAAAGCTTGCTTTTCCAACTCTCTTGTCTTGGGCCCTTTTTCAAGCTTTGTTGTGCAGAAATCCTTAGTGAATGTGCTTTTTACACCGAACAACATTTCATTTGTTTCAAACTGATCCCATCCCCTAGAAAAATACAAAAATAATTGTCAACGTAAAACAAAACATAGGAGCTATTAAGAATTGCAATAAGAAACAAATGACAAAAACCTAGATTTTTATGATGGTAGTAGCAATGTCCTTATTCTTGTAGATATACACTTGGTTTGTAAGTGTGCTTGCGTATAAGTGGAGAGATTTTATTTTCCAGATAAGCATACACAATAAGAACCAAAATTTAACAATAGGGAAAAACATCAGAAGACAAAAAGGACAACATTATCTTGTGATGGTTGGCATAAATTAAACTGTTTATAAGGAAAATCAATAATGATCGGAAACAATATGTACGTGGACCTGCAATTCTCTACCAGCAAATTCCAGCAAGCCACAGAAGAGTCTTCTCTTAAATATAGGTAAGGATTAGGCCAGGTCAGGCCAGAAAAACAAGCAAATTTTACAATTGACTCAAAAATCTGCACCAAATGGTTTGTCAGTTTCTGGCTTGTGACTCCTTTCTCAAGGTTTTTGCCACAGCTTGGTACCTTTTATTTTCCCTCCTTGTTGACCACTACTCAAATCTGCCCTCTTTGGTTTAAATCAATGCAATGTGGGATTGGAGAGGAATCATCTTAGCCTCATGACTTTCCCATTGAAATCAGCCTGGCCTAATGGCTATCCTAGAAAAATAATCCTGGCTCTACAGCTTAACCAGCAAATCATCTTGATCCCACCATTCTACATATTGTTTGATTTTTTGAAAAGGTAAGCAACAAGCTTAAAGCTTTGGCTTGAGGGGGAGTTAGAATATATGAAAATATTATATACCTTAGAGTATCTTAAATAATCCATTAGGATTAGTTTCCCTATTTCCCCATTATTTCCTAGGATTGGTTACATATTTCCTTGTGATTTTTTTCCCTAATTAGTTAGGATTATGATCAGTATAAATAAGGGTTAGCAATCTTATTTAAGTTTATTTCCTTAGAGTAACACTAACCCTCTATAAGTCAAGAACCATTCCACACCAACAATTTCTATAGCCTCATTATCTGTCGTGGTTGGCAAGAAAAGCACGCCAGCAATCAATTCTGGACTGACCATGAAGCGGATTTCCACCTATATAAGTCATTTACGAGCAAATTTATTGAACATCAACAGGCTAAAACCAAATGTTCAAGTGACAATAAAAAATCTCACAAAATTTACAAAATGATGAAGGGTGCTAAATACAACATGTTCACAACACTACATGCATATGCTTATATCAAGAACTACATAATAAAGGCTATAATAATTGCTAAAAACCAAGTATAAAAGGTTATAGGTGGAAATGAAAACATATTATACATTTTTAGCCCCAATGCCAAGAGCATCTCCCCCAAAAAATTTGCATGCAGAATATACTTCAACACTTTACTTGATTGATCTTCTATTCTCCCTGAAGTGTGAGCCTATTAAAATGCCAAAGTATTTCCTATCACAAACCAAATGGGTCATTTAAAAAAATTAAAGAAATTAGTTTTGCTCACAATTGTAATATAAATTTCCTTCAATTACCTCAAATATGCATAAAGGAATAGCATAATTGCTCCAAAAGTTTGCATCCTTTGGGAGTAGGAATACTCTTTGCTCAAATGAGACATTGCCCCGAGGCATAACAGTACTTATCCTTTCAAAAAGCAAAGGATTCACCAAATCTTATCTTCCTGTTTTCTAATAAAGCAATCATCAAACATTCCTGAAAATGCAGAAAAACCTTGGATTTCAAGAAGAAAATCTAATATGAAATATAACATAAAGTATTCAATATGGACTATACAAATATCAATTCTATCTATCTCCCATTCAGTCATTCTCACACACAAACACATTTATATATGAAGTGCCGCAGCATGTTAACACTACTAGTACTACAAAACAAGATCAAATTTAAGACTAAAAGAGCAACTAAACAGGCGAATGAGAAACTTGATGTCAAAATTATAAATCATAATAGCTCACGCCCTATGCATTGCATTGCAAACTTCTAGACTTCAACTTCAACGTACTCTCCTCCCCTTTCCTCTACCTGCTTTCTCCCTTGTTAATCTATTTATATTTAGATTTAACCTTCCTTTCTTTCTTCATTCATTGTAATCGTAATTTGGGCCTTCCCAGTCAAGCATAAGATCAAAGAAGACCTTTTTCCTTGTCCCCTACATGCAACCATGAAGATTTTCAATCCCTCCAAATGCTTTCTCTAGAACGTGGTGTGTCCTTCCGACACCCTCTTCATCATTAAAAGGATGAAGCCCTTCGATCTGGGTCTCTCCCACCTCCACCAATTCCAATTCAGATCCTACAATTGAAAAACAATTCAACAATCCCTAGACCATGTTAGCACCCACACTGCTTCATTCACTACCACACCCCAGCACCCATATGGACCCTTGCACTGGCAGCACATGGAACATCCTCTTCAACAAGTACGAGATAGGCAAATTGCTGGGATAGGGCAACTTCGCCAAGGTATACCACAGCAGAAACCTCAACACAAACGAGAGCGTGGCCATTAAAGTCATCAAAAAAGAGAGGCTTTACCAAAAAGAAAGGCTCGTCAAACAGATCAAATGCGAGGTCTCCATCATGAGCCTGGTGCGTCACCCCCCACAACGTCGAATTAAAAGAGGTGATGGCCAACAAGGCCAAAATCTTCATAGTTGTCGAATACGTCAAAGGAGGGGAACTCTTCGCCAAGGTTGCAAAGGGGAAGATGAAGGAAGATGTCGCCAGAAAGTACTTTCAGCAACTCATCAGCGCCGAAGATTTCTGCCACAGCTGCGGCGTCACCCACCGTGATGTGAAGCTGGAGAATCTGCTCCTCGACGAGAACGAAAACCTTAAAGTCTCCGACTTTGGCCTGTCGGCGCTGCCGGACCAGTGCAGATCCGACGGGATGCTGCTGACGCCGTGCTGGACGCCAGCCTACGTGGCGTCGGAGGTTCTGAAGAAGAAGGGGTAAGATGGGTCGAAGGCTAATTGGTTTCAAATTGGGTTCATGAGGCCCTTGATTTCAAATTTGAACGGTGCTTAACTTTGGGTGTGGAAGGAACGCTGGGGAGAGTGTTGTTATGTACTAATTTGATAATTGGGAAAGCAATGAACAATGACAGTTTTCTGGAAAAACCGTAGTCGAATTCGTTCAAAACGACGACAGTTTTACATAACCGTCTATGAAGCTCACCTACAACGACGGTCTTCTTGGAATCGTCTTTGTTTTGTATACGAAAAATGCATAATTTTCCAGATAATTACAAAATTGCCACCGCCTACTCTACTAAGACGGTTTTGGCACAACCGTCATGGAACGCATGTCGTAAAAACATACTTTTGTAGTAGTGACAATAGCATGTCTTGAAGTTAATTTTGACAGTATTGAATTTTGAAATCAGATACGATATATTTTTAACACATGTTCATATTATGTTTTGAATCATTCCAACCCTATTTAGTGTCTTATATTCTTTTAAAAGATATAAGTTATTTCCTTTGCGCAACCTTGATTTACTCAGCTTTGTTGTAAGTTGTTTTGAACTGACTTAATTAAATTTGGGTTGCTATTGGACAAGTGCTAATCTGGAAGGAATAAAAAAGTAGAAAATAAGTGTAAAGAAGTCTAATGCTCTATCATGTTTTTCTTGTATAGAAGGTTGTTTTTGTGTTGTAGTCTTAAAGATTGTTAATATGAATAGCTTTTTATCTTTGAACGTATGTTTGGGTTACTATTTAAATTTTTTTTATTGAAAAGGCTAACTAGTGTCTTTGGTGACATAAATTAAAACATTAAATTTTTTATTGAAAATGCATCAAACTCAAGCATATCTCTTCCTCATACTTTTTCCTTCCTAGAATTCCTTTTTTCTTGATGAGACCTCACTGCATTGAAGTCACCAGTCATGCACTAAGCCAACCCAAGCGAAGCCTCCTCAAAGCTAGTAACTCCTCCCACAACCTCTTTTTGTCTTCAAAATGCATGGTGAGTAGATTTACAATGACACATTATAAATTTTCCTCGTTCCAAAAAGTAACCTAGACCAAAAAGAGTCTCATCAACCTCCAGTACATCATCCTTCCATATGCTTAAAAGGCCACTAGCTGCATTTGTTGTTAGGGATCCCACCCATTTGAAGTCACTATTTCCCCATAACCTTTTGAACAAGTTCTCATCCATACTTTTATCTTTCGTTTCTTGAATGCAAGTGAATTGGATTCCTTTTCTTCTTATAATATTTTGCATCGTTCTTCTTTTGACCTTGCTTCCAAGGCCCTTTATGTTGAATGTAAGTATCTTCATAAGTAACTACACTTCTTTCCTTCCTTGATCAACTTTCTTTCACTTCCTCCTTCAGTTTTATCCCTCTGTTCCATCCCCCACAAACTTTCACACTATGTGTTATATCGCTTAATGTACAACAATGCCATAGTCATTCCCCAAGTCCACAAGCATTTTTGCCTCATCCACATCATTCTTGATCCATGAGCAAATATTTTTGCCACTTTTACATTTGGAGTTAGTGTGGTGCTTCACAGGTTTGTTGCACATCCCTTGGTTGTTGCACTCCTCTTCTATTAACTTTGCTTTGCCTTTGTCCTTCCTCTTCGTGCAGCTTCCCCATGGGCAACCATATTGATCACATCCTTCTCCTGCTTCTGTGTCTTGTGTCTTAAGTGGAGAAAGCACTTTACTTCTACACCCCATGTAACAATATCTAGGCTTAGTATCCACCCGGTTTTCGTTGTTATTTGGTGGCTCTAGCCCATTTACATTAAGGCTTAAGTTTGTGTCACCCATATGCCCTTCTTCTTCTTTCTCAAAAGCATTCTCCTCCAAGCCTTTGGTGAGTAGGCCCACAAGACTTCCAACTTCTCAATTGCTCCCTTCTTGCAAACATCTCCTCCACTATCTTGTCCCATATAACCCTCGTCTTCTTCTCTATTCAAAATTATTTGTGTCCCCATACTTTCTTTTTTTTTTCACAACACTATTTTTCATTAGACTTTCCCACTAACTCCTTATCCTGAGAAAGGAAAAGTGTATTTGGTATACTAGTCACCGCATGTTGATTCTCAGACTGTGATGGCTGATTTTCTTTTAGCATGTTCTCCTTGAAGACTTCCCCCCTTTCTTGTGATTGGTTACTTCCTCCCAAAATTTTGTTCTCTCTTCTTTTAGCATTTAATGCCCATGTCTCCTTGTCAGTGGTGCTTAAAAGGTATCCACATTCAACTTTTCGTGGTTACCCTTAGTCGTTGTTGATTGTAGAACAATCTCACACCAGAGTCGTCCAGCCTCCATTGGCAATCACCATTAACCACCAAGCTATTGTCACCCAGGGAGCACTCTGAAAACCTTGAGTTTTATTCTCCATATTCTCTTTCATAGATAGTGGAATCCTAATCCTATTCAGTTATGGTCTAAGTACACAACAACATTGAGCTTCTTTTTGAAGGATCTCTTCCTCAACTAGTTTGACTATCACTACCTCCCCATTAATTCTTGCACTACAAATGTGGTTGATAAGGTGTAAAGAGGAGGTTTTGACTAAGAATCTTATACGATATAGTCTTGAAAAGGTTTGAGTAGATTCATCTGCTTTGGTAACGATTCCAAAGGTCATAGCCATCTTTGTAAACCCCTATGAATTCCAGAATTGCAGAGGTAGTCCAGTGCAAAGAATCCATGCATATCTATTGCCCAAGGACATCAAAGGCCCCCATTTTTGTATGGATTCAAAGAGGTCGCCTAACCATTCTGTCTTCTCAGCAACAAGCTCCTCTAAACTCTTACCTTTTTCAATCAGAGTTAGCAAAACTTTGTCATCCCCCATATACCTAGCTCTTGTAGATTCCATGCCTTGAAGAATAAAAGTCTCTCCCACCGTATTGAACTTCATTGGGTCCAATATTACACCAACATAGCTCTTTTCTAACCATCCAATGTTCCCAACATCAACTATTAGGTTCCTCCCCCTCCATCCATCCTTTTGAAACACCTTTGTTTCCCTCATTTTCTCCCTCCAAACTGCCCCTGAGCTTATCCTTTTGCCTACAACCTTGTTAACAAACAAGAACCTTCCAACCGCTATCCTCTTTTGTTGCTTTCCCTCTTCCTATTTACCATCTTGCCTTCCCCCATCTTCTCCAAAAAAAAAATTTTGTTGGTTCCTTCCCCAAAGTAACTTTCACAGCCTCCCTGCGAAATCTTGGGAGGTTCACAAAAAGTTTTTCATTGCTGATATAGAGCGAGTCCAGTTGTCTTTCCACCCCTGTTGGGTTGCTCAGTTGCATATACTTTACAAACCCATATCTCCTACCAGCCTTATTCCTCCTTCTACAAATAAACACCTCCCAAACCTTCCTTCACCTTTTAAAGATTTGCCATAGGTGTTCCGATTCAAATCCATCTGAGAAAAATTGGAGATATAGAACGTTGTTACATTTTTCCTATCACTCCAGTTTCTTCTGGACCTATCCCTACCCATTTTGTATTCCCTGCTTCTTCCCCATTTTCAACCCTCACACTAATGAGTCTCACCTCATCCTCCCTTCCCCCCCCCCCTCCGTCTCACACCTCTGTTACTCTCACCTCTTCTACTCTCCACTATTTCTCTTTCCTATGTTTTTCTCTAGTCTCATCTCTCTACTTTGGAAAATAGAATGAATACTTATGCAAATAACCAAGAGGGGGGTGAATTGGTTTTACCTCAGAGTTTTTAAAATTTAAAACAAATTTTATACACAGCGGAAGACTTTGAAAGAAGGATCGTATCTTAACCAATTAGAATATCAAACTTTTAAGATCAACTTTTATCTCAATCAACCCACTCTTGAGCTTCACCCAATCTTGTGATGTAAACAAAAA
>PYAF01000425.1:80435-91772 GCA_007407185.1 Glycine tomentella
TGGTTTTACCTCAGAGTTTTTAAAATTTAAAACAAATTTTATACACAGCGGAAGACTTTGAAAGAAGGATCGTATCTTAACCAATTAGAATATCAAACTTTTAAGATCAACTTTTATCTCAATCAACCCACTCTTGAGCTTCACCCAATCTTGTGATGTAAACAAAAATAATACTTCAAGAACAATATGAATGTGAACAGAAAATTACAATTACATACAAAATTTATACTGATTCACCTCTCAACCCCGGAGGCTATATCCAGTTTTACTTTTAATCAACCTTGATTAGAGTTTTCACTATAACAAAATGAATATCTTTACAAGCAAACACAGATCTCTTTTACCCACCCTAGGTAAAATTCAAAATCTAAACCTATAGACTTCTCAAAAGATTTAAGAACCAGAGATCATCTCTCTGTTCTTCCCACTAGATACCTATCTAGCAAAGCTTTAAAGATACAAATTGTTATATCAACAACAAACCAACAAAACAAACAATTTCTATACAAAACAACAAAGAAATTGATTAAAGAAAGATATCACCTGAACATCCTCAGTGAAATGAATGAGTTTAAATGATCAAACCAGACTGAGAATGAATGCCATGATCTTTCTTGATGATTTCTTTTTGACAAATGAGGCTTTAACAACAACTAATCATGAAAAGATGACTCAACACATGAGATTCTTCATGATTCTTGAAACCAAATCAATGAATGTTTCTAAAGAGCCTTTGTGCTTTTGAAATCTCCTGAGTGTGTTTACAAGGCTTACTACGAAAAACTAAAAGTCTCTTCTCACTTAAATGAGTTGCACCTATTTATAAAAAACAGAATTAACTGATTGTAATCGATTATTCCGTAAGGGTAATCGATTATTTTAACAAATGTAATCGATTAAAATTACAAAATAATCGATTAAAGTGTTCGTGTGAAATTTGGAAAAATTCTTAAGAACAAATAATCGATTAACTCATATCGTAATCGATTATCACAGAGGATCTGGATTTTGTGAAGCACTGAAGTAATCGATTAATACTCAAATAATCGATTAACACAGGGAGTGTGAAAATGTATCAATGCTTATTTAATCGATTACAATAATCTGGTAATCGATTAAACCAGATAAACTTTCTTCTGAAAATTATGCAGATGGATATATAATCAATTAATCCGTCACGTAATCGATTATCACAGAACAACTTAACAAAGTCAGTTGAATATAATCAATTACAAATATTTGGTAATCGATTAAAGTGTTCATATCTTTAAATGCAGTTCTGTAACCAAGCAATTAATCGATTAAGTGTAACCAATAATCGATTAAAGCAGTGAAAAACACTTTTTATGAAAACTTTTAAGCTTTAATGTCATGCCAAATGATTCATGGAATGCTTGTTACCTAATCATGAATTAATGAGCTAATGTATGCATGACTTATTCAGTTTATGTGAGGAATGAGGGATTATATCTTTCTTGAACCAAGCTTTTAAACAAAGTACATATGTCATCAATTTGAGTGGGCATGTAAAATCAAAACTTAAGATAATCTTGACTTGATTCTTCATGATCTTCCTCAACCTCTGCATCATATCTAACATACTTTTGACTACAAGGCATTGATTATCTTTTTAACTTTGTTTAACTATGGAATTTTCTCAATTTGAATTGAATATCTTTTCTCTCTTTAATTTGTTTTGTTATGGTTGTTACTTGTTAATTATCTGGCTCCAACGTATTTCATCATATCATGTGGTGTTCTTAAGTTTGAAGTCAATTGCTCCACCCACACATGCATACATGAACCCATTTATTGCTTTTATTTTGAATAATAAGCTAGCAAAGGCATGAACACTGTGCCATGGAAAATAACCTTTTACGAATCAACAACACCGCAAAATTAGAATATACTTAAATATGTTTTTGGTCCTCATAAGGTATATTTTTTTTTTGTTCTTGTAAGTTCTTTTTTTTTAATTTTAGTCTCTATAAGCTTTGATTTTTTTCAATTTTGGTCCCTGTAAGCACGAACTTATGGGGACTATACATAAAAAAAATAGAATTTTAAATGTTCAAAAAGAGGGATAATTTTAATTTTGATATACAATATGTATTCCAATATGATATACATCATGAATGGATATGCTCCGGGAGTGAAGGATTCGAACCTTCGACCAAAACCCATTGCCTTACCAGTTGGCCACGCCCCATTTTTGATTTTATACTAAAAAACACTATTATTGATATTGGTTGTTCATCAATTCCAGTTCATAAATTTCTATAGAAAAATTTGTTGGATTCCCTTTAAGTGAGAAATAAAGTTTTTGATCAGGATATGAATCAAACGGGGGGATCCCTTAACTATTTAGGGGTTCATGGAACGAATCACACTTTTACCACTAAACTATACCCGCTACAATACAATTATTGTATCTTTTGTCGAACAAAGCAATCAGACAAAATAAATAAAGAAATAGAGGGGCATAAAATTCAATATTCTAATAATTTGAGTATTGACATGTTTCATTAGAGTATCTTCTAATGAAATTCGAAAAACGAGGTGAATTACATTTTTGGATTTTGTTTTTGCTGAAGGTATTTTTTTTAATTAACATATTCTTTTAACATATCATATACATATATATGTGTGTGTGTGTGTGTGTGTGTGTGTGTGTGTGTGTGTGTGTGTATTTTAATATAAAAATAAAATTTAATTTACCAGAAAAAAAGAGAAGGAGCCATAAAAAAGGACATTTTTATATTATTTGTTTTTTATTTCATATCATAGGAATCAATCTGTATCTCTTATTTATGTTTGATCGTGTTTTAATTACAAGTATTATTCCTCTATGGCATTAAATCTTGAATTTTTTATTGGAAATTTAAGAGAAATAAAACAAACTTACAAAGACTAAAACTGAACAAAAAAACTTACGTGCACAAAATTTGGAAAAGTGACAACTTACAAAGAGTAAAATTAGAAAAATAAACTTACAGGAATTAAAAAAGACAAAAATATTAACTTACATAAACCATAAACATATTTAAGCCATTAGGATAACTACAAGAAGGGATGGAAATGGGTCAGGTTGCCTAACAAGGACCTTTGGCCTGGCCTGATTTGTTTATTATAAAAGCCAGACTAAGGCTTTTTAAAAAGCTTATTTAAATAAAAAGGTCAAGCTCAAACTTAAAAAAAGAATATGTTAAACCTGTTAGACTGACCTATTTATATATTAAAACTAAAAAGATATAAATCAATCTTTTTAAAAAGAAATAAAATAAAATAAGATAAAATCTAAATAGCCTAATCTACTTAAAAGATAAAAAATAAAATAGGGAATTTGAACGTTTGTAGTAGGTTTGTAAAAAAGCAAAAGTGTATATATATATATATATATATATATATATATATATATATATATATTAAAACAAAAAAGATATAAATCAATCTTTTAAAAAAAAGAAATAAAATAAAATAGGATAAAATCTAAATAGCCTAATCTACTTAAAAGATAAAAAATAAAATAGGAAATTTGAAACGTTTGTAGTAGGTTTGTAAAAAAGCAAAAGTGTATATATATATATATATATATATATATATATATATTAAAACAAAAAAGATATAAATCAATCTTTTAAAAAAAGAAATAAAATAAAATAGGATAGGATAAAATCTAAATAGCCTAATCTACTTAAAAGATAAAAAAATAAAATAGGGAATTTGAAACATTTGTAGTAGGTTTGTATAAAAGAAAAAGGGTGTTACGTTTTTTTTACCAAAACTTCCAAAAGCATAACTGCATAAGGATACGTACGGCTGATTAGCTGGCTAGCTACATGGCATGCGTCCACTATTTTGCTGATGAAGTGCTCCCGTACAAAAAGCAATTCTGATTGTTTTGTTGATGCTCCGGTAAAAAACAAATTCTAATTATGAGGTTTGTTATCCTTGCTTTTTCTTTTCTTTACTGAAAAGAATATCACCGTTAAACAGAAATTCTTCTTAACTGATATCGTGGTTGTTCACGCCAAATACACAGTAAGTATAATTTTTATCATTTTTCTATAGTTAATTTAATTTTTTCTGTGGTTGTTTAAAAAAAATTAATTTATCTTAGGTTTATTTTTTTTAGTTTTAATCGTAAAGTATAAATTCTTTTTGTGATTAAGAATTATCAATTGTTTGTGTTTATATTGGTTGTTAATAAGCTGGCATCCATAGGAATTTTCTTGAATGGCCTTTATTTGGAACAAAACTATGAGTCATTATATTCATTAATTTTGTTTATAGGTTATGGTGAATAATTTATATATAATGAATACAAATTAAGGAAACACATAGCCTAAAGAGTATTTTGTGCTGAAATGTGGTAGGAGGGCAGGGGAGCTAGGGCCTTAGGTGATCAATTTCATCATAAGATCAAAATAATGGGTAAACACAAAGACTAATGGTTTGTTCGATTGATTAATTCAAATCTTGTTGTTAATTGACCCAACAGTTGAAAAGGGTTACTCCTCCAAAATTCTTGCTGTTAATTGCTCCCGTACAAAAAGCAAATTCCAATTATTTGTTCCTCCTTATTTTCTTTGTTACTTATCTGATAACCATTTACTACTTTCTGACTTTGCATCATGATAGTATTTCATTAACCATATTGACTTGATTATTTTAATTCAACTATTTGATTTGCACACATGTACCTAAATAAGCTACCCCACCAATTGACACTATTGAAATTGAAATAAATTTGATTTTAGATTTAAAAATCTCCATATTCATATTTATGACTATATTTTTAAATAGATTGTCCAATATTTATCTAATTTTAATAAAATACCTTAAATTTGACTTTTATATATAGTGGGTCATTGTAAATATTATTGTAGTTTTTTTTAGCTCACTTAAAAAAACTGTTAAGGTACATTATGTTCTTGTTAATTTAATTGAATTTAATAAGTGTATGCATTATTATTTGATACAATTGATAGATATATAATTCATTATTTTTTATTTTATTAACTTACCATCAATAACTCACCTTTTCAATTATTGTGTGGCTACTATAGGTACATTATGTCTACTCCCATGGTTTGTGATGAACGCAATGAACATGTACCAGTCATTTCATTAATGTCGAGTGGAAACTTCAAAAAAGGGTTTTAAGTTTTGTGAAGGTGTCTGCTCCAAGGCGAGTAATTGAAGTAGCAGATGTCATTTTTAAGTGCTTGAAGGTGTGGAGGATTGAAGAAAAGGTGTTTTCTGTGTCGATTGAAAATGCTTCTTACAATGACTCGTGTTTGAAGAATTTGAAAGAGAACTTATCACTTAGCACAAAATTAGTTCTGAATGGAGATCTGTTTCATGTTAGATGTTGTGCACACATATGGAACTTGCTGGTACAAGATGGGCTTGGTAACATAAAAGATATCATTAAAAATGTTTGTGAAAGTGTGAAGTATATTAACCATAATGATGCGAGATTGAAGGCCTTCAGTGATATTGTTAACAAAAGCATCTAAAAGAAAGAAAGTTCATCCTTGATTGTCCAACTAGGTGGAATTCTACATTCCAAATGTTGTCAACTGCTTTGAAATTCAAAATTGCCTTTTCAACTTATGGAGAACGAGATTCTCTTTATACTTATGCACCTTTAAATGAAGATTGGGAAAAAGTGCTAAAAGTTTGTAAACTTTTAGAAGTATTTAACTTAGCTACACATATAATATCAAACAGTGAGTATCCTACTGCTAATTTATATCTTGCAGAAGTTTGGAGGGTCAAGCAAGTAATTGACAATGCATCAAACGATGAAGATTTTTTCATGAGAGATATGGCAGCCCCAATGAAACTAAAATTTGACAAATATTGGGGGAATGTAATTTGTTGATGTCTATTGCTAGTGTTTTAGATCCTAGGTGCAAGTTTCGTATGATTGGCGTTTGCTTCCCTTTGTTGTACAAGCCTGAGAAAATTGCTAAGGAAAATGTGGAGAAGGTATATGATGAGTATGTGGCTTTAAACAATGAAGAGTCATCCTCAAATGAAAGGAATGTTGGTGGCATAAATTCCTCAACTATCCATGTGTCTGATACATCTGCTATGACTGGCTTTGATCAATTAATGAGCCTTGTGCATGAAAAGGAAGCAGTCCCACCAATGAAATCAGAACTAGATGTTTATCTTGAGGAGAAAAACACTTATATTCCTAATAATGGAAACTCCTCTTTTAGTGCCTTGGAGTGGTGGAGGAATAACAACTTCAAATATAAGATTTTATCAAATATGACAAAAGATATACTAGTTGTTCCAATATCAACTGTTGCATCAAAATCTACATTTAGTGCTGGAGGTAGAGTAATTGATGAGTATCGTTCTAGATTGAATGAAGAATCTATTGAAGCTCTCATATGCGGTGGGGATTGGATTTGTCATAATTACAATTTGAAGAGAAAAACAAAGGTACACAAATTTTATTTTTAATTGACTCTTTTGTAATATATTTATTTTTCTAATAACATTTTTTCTCATTATGAAGGTGGATGATCAACTGCTTGAAAAAATTCTCTTGAAAATCTTATAAATGATTATGACTTATTTGAAAATATAAGTAAAATGTTGAGACATTTTCTGTTTAAAAAATGTTTCTTTAGCTTTGCTAAACTAATTTAATGTGTTTTTTAAAATTAATTTATATTCTAATAACATTTTTTCTCTCAAAATGAAGTTGGATGAACAACTTCAAGAAATCACATTGAGATTTGATGATATGTTGGCTAATTGCTTCATGTTTGAGAGATGGCTCGAGAATTAAAAAAAAATTCTTATTTTTTATATTTAACTTGCCTTGATTCTTATTTCTTGTTTATTTTAGTATTTGACATTTAAATTAGATTATCGAATAGAACTTATGGTATTTTACTTAGCTTGCTTATTTTGTTTACAATATTTTGTTGAATACTTAAAGTGCTCCGATTATAATTCTTAATTGGGTTGTTGTGATTAGTGAATTTTAATCTCATATTAGAGTGCTCTAATTAATTTTAACTTTTTATTCATGCACAAATTAAAAGGATAGTATGTGTATTTCTTTATATCAAATTTAGAAAATTATTATACGAATTCTCGAAGTTTCACTATATAGTAATTAGATTTTCTTTAATATATAATATTTATTGTAAAATAAGTTTTTTAATAGGCTCGTAGGTCAAATCAGACTTTTAAATAGGTCAAGTCAAGCGTAAAAAAAGCTTATGACAGGTAAATAGGCTACGTTGGACTTTATGTTTTTAAATCAAGCTAAGACTAGACCTAATCAAACCTGGTCTAACATGTTTCCACCCTAACTAGAAGAAAGCATTTGATTGCTTAAGCTAGATTATTTTTCTAGCTTATACCACGCATCAAGAATTTTTATGAATAATAAATGGAGTGATGAAATTGATAAAATATAGGGGATAATAAAATTAACTCAAAAGAAGTTATTTTTTATTAATCTTTATATAATTGTTAACACATTCGGATTTTTCCGTATAAACAACACTTTATTTGATATCACTTAGAGCATCATCAACACTTGTTGCTTAATGTGCTATTTATATTTAAATATTGCTGAATTTTTATTGATCATTGGTATTCAATGAAACTTTGATTGCTTGCATCACATAAGGTTTTTAAAACTATCATTGAAGCAAAATATATGAGTTGCATAATAATGATATGATATTATGAGAGCCAATCAACGTTAGATAAAAAATTCAAAATTAATTGCAATCATCCGAGATGCCATTACAAACATGGCAAATGATTTAGGTGATTAAATATTGATTTGATTTACAAAATTAATTTAGAACCGTTATGTTTGGATTAATTTTTCTATCATCACTTATAAGAGAATAAATTTAGCTAATTAATTAGAGATTAAAGCAAGTGATTCTCAAGCCTAATTGGTTGAGTAAAGTGTGTAAGTTATTACAAATACTAATATTTAATTCTTATAGATAAAAAATGTGATTTTGATCTATAATAATCTATTATTATTTTTTAGATATTTTATAAAGAAAAAACATAAGCTAATTTATATTTATTTACAATCATTAAAAGCAACAGTTAATTTTATGAGAAATTATTCAAAATATCTTCTGACTTTAATTAGATTTTAAATTCTGATTATTTTGAAAAACTGAAATAATAAATGCATATAAAAATAAAAGAAGATTTAATTTTAAAAAAATAATATTTTTAAAAAAAGTATAAAAAAAATGACCCAATAAAAAATAAAATAAACTGAACTTCTCTTACAGTTTATATAGACTTCAACTTCTAAAGAAATTAGATGAAAGAGCTCTTATAAAAACCAATTACATAAGCTTATTCTAACTCATAGAAAGGAGAAAAAACTCAACTTATTTTAATTTTTTTTAAAATTTTATGTAAAGGTCTATCCCGACATACCTTATCTAAATTAATCTGAAATACATATTTACAATAATTTTACATTAGAAAAATATAAAAATTGATTTCATAAATTTAAAACTGCAAACAAGGACTAAATGGGATAATTCGGCCGACAAGCCAAGCACAATTATAAGTGAGCAAAAAATTTATAACCACTCGTTCAATTGGTGTAGATAATGTATAAGTATAGCTTGGAAAAAAGAAATGGACAAATACTAGGAAAAGAAAAGAAAACAAAGTCACGGAATATTTCCTTTGCATTATTTAATTTCTTTTCGAATCTATGAGCTTGGCCATTCAAATGGGATCAATCTCCACAAACTTGTGTCTTCAAAAGTTGGTGCCTATACTATTTTTTTTGTCTTTGACTACACAGTAACTTTATGAACTTCGAATATAAACAATTACCGTAATTTTGATCTTCTATTCTTTTCTTTCCTTTTCCTTGATACTAACTCTATTTGTTATCATGTTGGTGATGACAAAATCAATAATAGTAGCAACATTGATAGACCCAATATTGAAAATTAATAACACAACCTTATCGCTTTTAAAAGTACTTTAAAAAACTTCAAAAAGCGCCCTTAAAAGATAAAACCCTCTATAGAATTTAAACATAACCTCAACAACCCAAAGAAGAAAAAAAAAAAAAATATATATATATATATATATATATATATATATATATATATATAAAAGAAACATAACTTCGTTTGCTTCGAGCCACGTTAAAGTTCTAAACGAATATGAACTTCGTTTGGTTAGCTATATATGCTAAAAACGTATGTGCATTGAATAGAAGGAGGAAATTTTTTTCCCTAGCTGTGCAGTGAACATGGTATCAGGACCCTACAAAGGACGATTGCATTGGTATGTATGAAAAACAGAAGGTTCTTTATGCAATTGTATTTATATAGAATAAAAATGGAGACTAATTTGCATGTCTAAAATTATAGGAAAAATGTTCGTAGACATCTCAGTAAACACTCGACATTCAAAGAGACAAAAAGACATAAAATTATAGATATGATAAGTAATATGATGCAATAAGTAAAAATAGAGAAAATAAAGTGTTAATGATGAGTTTATACTTGTACTGGCCAATATATAGCTCAGTTATATGAGATATTAGTGGAGAATAACTGTTCAACTCCCTATTTCACCGGCCCATAACAAATAGGTAACTGCTTATCCCACCAACCCATAATAGATAGGTAAATGCATATTTCACTAACTCACACAAACTATCATTACAAATAAGAGAGTTGTACTGCAGGGAAATCATCTTTTACTCATTTAGTTAAATGTCGGAGTCATTTTGTAGATACCATTTCCCCTTCCTAAAAGAGTTTAGCAAATCAAGTAAGAGATTATATTAATGTTGAAGATCATTTGAAAAATATCTCAAAAGTCGGTAAGAACATCAATGATCTTAAAATTATAATGCTCTAAGTCTTTCAATATCAATAAGTTGATTGTTTCGCTCATATATCTTCCAAAAGGAAAAAAGATTTCTGAGAGTTATTTTTTGGATTCGGTATTCAAGTTCTTCCAATAACTAAAAAGTATATCATGTCTGAGTTTAAATGTGTTCATGGTGATGGAGGAACTGATAGGAAAAAAAGAGCAATTTTAGTTGTAAGATATCTAATGAAATCATAGTTGGAATTGAGATCTCATTCAAAGAAAAAAATATCAAATGTTTGGAATTCGTTTTTTGTATATTATATTGATGATCCGATAAATTAGACGTATTAATTATAATTTTTAAAAGAAAATCACAATCTTCTTTTGAAGTACAGTGAGAATTTTTTATTGTTAAACATATGTATTTAAATTCGTCATGCATAAATGAATAGGTCAATTTTTCACCTTCCTTGTACACCGTTCTTAGTAAATTAAGTAACTAGAGGGTATGACTCATGTCATATATCGGTAAACATTGTTTAATTTAATAATATTTATTTATGAATTATAGATGTGTAATTAGTTAATAATGATGTAAAAATCTCTGCTGTATTGAAACTAGAGGGTATGACTCATGTCATATATAGGTAAACATTGTTTATGAACATGAATATTACTATAAAATATTTTAAATAATAAATATTTTCTTAAATTTATATTAGAAATATTTACAATTAATTTTTTATTATTATCAAAGATTATAAAGTATAACATTTTAATTATTAATAATTATTATTCGTTGTATATATAGTTGATTATATCTAGTAAATTATGATTTTTAAAATATAATAAATTAGAGAAATGAAAATAATTACTTGTTATAAAAAGTATTAATTAAATTATTGTAAAATATTTCATTCAATCCTTTTTTATTATCAAAGATTATAAAGTATAACATTTTAATTATTAATAATTATTATCCGTTGTATATATAGTTTATTATAACTAGTAGATTATGATTTTTAAAACATAATGAATTAGAGAAATAAAAAATAATTACTTGTTATAAAACTATTAATTAAATTATTGTAAAATATTTCAATCAATCTAAAGTGAGAGTTTCCACTTACAAAAAATAGATTTAACAAAATATTTTTATGAAACAACATTTTTTAATATGTAAATTAAGACTTAAAATATATAAGTTGTTTGTGAACAATGTGTTAAATATTTGAAATTTTTAATATGTAAAAATTTGAATTAAAAATTATGAACTAAAAAGAATAACAATTTTGTGTTAGATATTAGTAATGTATAGTATAATAAATTTTAAATTATTAATTACTAATTTGAAATTAAATAGCTGGTTAAAGATTTGATTAATTATTATAATTAAATAAAACATGAGAGAAAATTAAAAAAAAAAGTTGAAATTATGATTAATATTTTATATTATATGTTAAATTTTATAAC
>PYAF01000425.1:93628-144297 GCA_007407185.1 Glycine tomentella
TTTAAAAGGGTATATGTGATTGTGTGATTTTATTCCTAGCAATTTATTTAATAATTAGAGGTTGAAAAAGTCTTTTCAATTTTTTTATTTCCATAATTTGTAATTGATTTAATTTGAATGTTATAGAATTAGTATTTACAGTATATTAGATAGATTAAATTAATTTAAAATTAAAATTAACAAAGAATTAATTGCTTACAACTCAAAAAAATGTCACAGGACAATATTTCTTTTAAAAAATATTCTTGTATGTATATATACTATAGATAGATTAAATTCTATTTAAATCTTAAATAACTGATATTATTATCACATTTAACATTCAATAAATTCATAAATCTCTAATGAATATATGCAAGTCGAGTTCCGGTATAGCACCTAGTAGGACTTTAGTGCTCAAGTATGTCGGAGATAAAGTATATGGCATCAGTGTATTTGTACCTTAAGCGCGCCTTTTGAGCCTATTTTTAATTAGGTTTATCATGAGTAGAAGTAAGAGAACACGTTTTTCTCAACACATTATTTTATTCATTATAATTTATTAAAAATGATAAAATTTTGTTAGTTTTATATTATATTTAATAATTATTTCTGCTAATTTTATAATTGTTAATATAATTTAACCTAATGTGTTTAAAAGGATATGCTACCTGGAGAATGTATTGTTGAAGCGTACACCTAAATTTGTGATGTTATTTATTATTAACAACAGGTTGTATTCAAGATCCTTGTTTTGCGTGAAATGCCACTTAGGCAAACCCCTTAATTTACAATGTTGTTATTAACATACTGTGTTCAGGATCTAATATTTGGGTTTGTTAAGATTGAAACAAAACAACAACACATTTACTTAATTTACTTGCATGAAATAATCTTAACCAGACCGAACAATATAAACTAGGATGAGTTTATTTAAATTTTAAAAAGTAACTTTAAAATAAATATTTTTTATATAAATATTTTATAAAACAGATAAAATTTACTTTTTAAAATAAACAAAAATTATTTTTTTAAACAAAAATAATTTAAACAAATACTAAAAAAATAAAAATAATATTATTTTATTAAAAATACTTATTTCAACAAATAAATTCAAACAACTGATCCATTATTTATTTTCTACCTAAAAAATACTTTTTAAGTAAAAGGAGACAACATATTATTCCATAAAGTTGTAAAAAAACATTTTAAAGAAACCGTAAAAAAAATCATTTTCACTTCATCCAAATTCCCGATGCCACACAAAATACAATAAACTAACAGGAAACACAGGACCTGTCAATTTCATTGCCACAAATGTCAAACTATTTATACAAACACAAAATATAATAAACTAACAGGAAACACATCTTGAATATTGAAATGATTCCATCAACATTTTCCCCCAAATTCATAGACATATCAAATACCAATTTCATTCCTTCATCAAGTTACAAGCATATGTTTTTTTGTTTTTACTTTTTAATTAGAAAAAGATAACCATCATATATATACATATGATTTCCATAAATTCATTACAACCTTTGAAATCAAAATTCGTTTATACATGAAATAAAACGTTGAATTGAATCAAAATCCCTGCAAAACGAATCAGTGACTCACACACACACACGTGCGAATTAAACCCTCCTATATTAAGTAATTTAAACCAAAAATAAAGAAAAAGAAAAAACGGTTAAAAAAATTACTGGGTCTTACTCTTATTACTTACGATGAGGGTATATATGTGTAAAAAAAAAACAGTGAAAGTGAAAATGAAAATGAAAAGATGTTAGAAGAAATATTCATAATTTTTCGTCTTTTTTTTTTTTTATTTACACGTTAACGAAGGGAGGAACCAGCGAAGGTGGTTCGTAGCAGAACGGCGCCGCGGGGTGCTGCCACTTTTTGAAGACCACTTTTTCCGTCGGACGTTGTTGTTGCGGCGGCTCCTCCTTCTGCGGCGGCAGAGGGAGCGGCGGCGGCGACGAGGCCAGCGGGGACAGCAGCGGGATCGCAACTTTCCACTCGAGGGCGCGATTTATCTGGAGAGACGATGGGGCGCGGCTCTGAAGGCGGCTGGGCTGCCGGCGGGAGTGGCGGGTTCTGCTGTGGGATTCGGCCATGTGCGGCGGCGCGTGAGAGAGAGAAAACTGAAAAGTGAAAAACAGTGGGTGGGTGGGTGTTGAGGTTAAAGGGTATAAATATAGGGGCGTGCGGTGCACACGTTTGGAATATTAAACTGAAATAATTGATGCGGCTCAGCTCGGCTCGGCTCGGCTCGGATTATCATTGTCACGTGGACCGTGGCGTATACCTAGCCTTAGATTTTTTTTCCTACTGTTTCCCACTTTCCCTATAGATCTCTAATATATATTTTTTTAATAAAACTGTTTTTTTTTTTTGTTTTTTTTTAGTAACGGCTAGTTAGGAAAATCAAAGTATTAACAAAATATGTGTTATTTTTTAAGTGGACTTTTTAATTTAAATTTTATGTGTTAAAAGCTAAATCTGTTGTTCTTGTGTGAATCAATGGTCCTTTCATCACGTAACAACATTAATTATTTTAAAATAAAAAACAGAAAGACTATTTTAAGTAACATTACAAACATAAATGATTAAAATGTATTTTATTTAAAACACAGAGGAACAAAATAGAAAAATAATGTATTTCTTCCCATCTCAATTAAGAAAGTTAATTAATTAGATTTAATTACATCAATTTTAATTAAAAAATATTTTTTTCTCAATTTATCCTTTGTTGAAATTTGGTGTAGAAAAAAAGAGTCATTAAAATTACAAATTTCAATTAAATAAAAGATATTTTAAAAATAATAATAATAAATAAAGTAAAATTAGTTAAAATTTTATTATATTTAAGGAAAAAAAATATGATTTTTGTTATTATATTCGAGACGAAAAGAAAATATATTTTAGTTTTTCATTTAACATATTATCTCATTAGACCATGTTGTATCAGAACCACCTCTAACCAGAAAAAAACACAGCACAAAAGAGCGCAACCAAATTGCAGCCAAGACTAATCTTGAGAGAAAAATGCAAAGATTTTGCAACTCAACATGCTTTCCCTTGATTCCTAATTACAACCTAGGCACCCAAAGAACAGAGTCAGTTCTTCTCCCCTCTTAGTAATCTCTCTATCAAGTCTCATATGAGAACTTAAGACATGATTCTCTATCTATTTTTAATACATTCCCATTTTATACCGCCTTATATAACAACAGTATTAAACAAAGGGAATCCACCCTAAAAATATAACAGAAAAAGGCAAAACTGTAAAACTGAATGTGTCACACCAGTAATAGACCAATCAACACTAACCAACACTTCAATTAGCATATTTAATGTTGCTAACGAAATTGAGTTCATTCGTAAACATAAAGGTTCAAATTAGAGATTTTAAAACATTAAAGATAATAAAAAAAAGGACAAACCTAATGAGCTAAAATAACATACGAATGAATATTGAAAGCATTTTCTAAACACCACAACGTGTTGTATCTCTTGATGATGACTATGAATTTGCAGTAAAATCAAAATCAATTGAAGAGTTTTTTTATAATGAAAATATTATTTAGGACTTAAAAAAACCTTTAGGAAAGTTAATATATACAAGCAAAATCTGCCTTAAGGCATTAGAAATCAATGTAGGAACAACATCAAAAATACATTTTGGAAATTCAAGGCTCATTCCATACTTGGCCAAAGCATTTGCAACCAGATCAGCCTCACATAACACGTGATGCCAAATTACATGACCCCTATATCGGTGGACAACGTGAATAAATTTAACCAAATTATATCATGGATGCAAGGTCAACATCCATTAGCAAACAAAAAAAAAAAACTAAAAAAACTAAGTGAAGGTAAAATTCACAAGTTTTTTTTTTAACAAAAATTAAGAAAATATGCATCAAATTAATTTGTTAAAAGAAAATTTTCCAAAAATATATATAAAAAAAGTTGAAGATAAAAAATGTAATTAAGCCTAAAAATACATATAAGCTAAATATTATATTTTTCTAGGAGGCAAAGATGTAAGGTGTAAGAATCTGTTTTGTATTACATGCATTGCATTTATGGCTAACAGCCAATAGTAATAATTATTTCATCAAGTGATCACCTAATTTAAGGATTAAACTAATTATTTATTTAATTATAAATGGTGTCTAGCTCAATTGTTTAAATATGAGTTGTTGTAAATTTTTTGGTGAGTTTGACAATCGTTAGTTAAAATGAATTCCAACTCAACACCTTTTGAGATTGAGAAGAGTTGCTCTTTGGAGAGCATAACATGATGAAAGTTGTGAGTTGTGTTTGGAGGAGTTATTGTCTATTGATAGCTTTTATGGTGACGGATGTCAATGGTTCGAGTCTGTTTATCTTCAACTCGTTAACTTAGTTGACATAAAGCTATATGATAGCACTTCAATTTTCTAATACGACAATTCAATCTATGTTATAATTTATCATCATGGGCGTTGATAAGATCCTTCTTAATATTGTGATATAATCTTAAAAATTATGTATACCAAATTTTAGAAAAATTAGACATTTGTAATTAGATAATATTATGGTCAATGTCCTTATATTTTAGAATTAGAAAATTATAGTACACATTAATTTGAATTTATTTAATGAAATATCTATTTTTTTACAGTAAATATATAATAATTTTAAAACTTTATAAAATTTTGTTTACTTCATTTATTCAATAATTTTTTTTCTAATTTAACATTTAGATCGTTATGAATCAAAATTAATTTCTAAATCTTTATGGTGGAAACCATCACCCAATAAAACCCTAGAAGTATCATATTGAACTATCAAGAAATCTTAAACAAATAAAACATACATGTTTTCATTGCAACTATGGTTTATCTTTATTCTTCTAACCTTTAACTTTTCCTTATGAGCTTTAGTCTTCCTCAATCAAATCACTCCTTAGAGGGTATTCTCTCTAAATGGAAAAGAAAGAAAATTAAAACTTGATTTAACCTATCGGGGACCATAACTCTATATATAGTATTTTTCTTTATTGTTGGGTTAGTAAGCTCTCATTATACGTAATTGGCCCAACACTTGTATCCATCCATTTATCCCATATTTACTTAGGAATCTATTTGGGCATATTTAATAGATCACTTACCCAATAAATATTAAATAGCATAATCAATTATTAATACAATATGTAGCTCACATAATAATGTTAGGAAATTTAATTTCCTAACAATCTTCCACTTGGGCTACATATTAACCTGAGATAATTATATCATATATCCTTAGTGTACAATTGTATGTTATTTATCTTTAGATTCATCCTCATATACAATCTGGTCCATCTCATATATCAATATGAGATCATGGCGGTTTTTGTTACTGTTAGACATTACTAAACCTTCCATGATCATCACACCAATATATTCAATGATATAGATCAAGTATGGATGAGTAGCATGGAAATTATATGCAATCTGATCTCTACCATGCCTATTTTCAACTGGTCCTTCTTTAGTCCTTATGAGATCAATCCTTAATTTTTTGCATACACAAAACAGAAACACAAACACAAAATATATACATTTAGAGGGAAAATAACATCAAAATCTTTATTTTGCAGAAAATAAACATATAAATGTTTTTACATAGAACACCAACATAAAGAACTCACACTAAACCATAGTGTCATCAAACAAAACAACATCGATATGAGCAGTATGCTCGTGAAAGACCTTAGGCACTAAGCCTTTAGTACCGCAAGCATGAAGTTTGTCCCTGTGTGTTTTATGGAAATTTGACCACTGTGAACTCTTTCTTTAACAACCAAAAACTTTATATCGATGTAATTTGATTTTGAAGAGCTTATGTTATTGTTGGAGTACAACATTGTTGACTTATTGTCACAATAAATCTTTAGTGGTCTTTCAATACCACTTACTATACATAGCCCTATGGCAAAATTTTCCAGCCATACCCTATGGTTGGACGCCTCAAAACAAGTTACAAAATTCAATGGCCATAGTAGAGGAAGCTAGGAGTTTCTGCTTAACACTCTTCCAAGAAATAGCTCTTCCAGCCAACATCTAGACATAACCTGACGTGGATCTTTTACTGTCTTGGCATCTAGCAAAATTAGAGTCAGTATACATGATCTCTAATTTATCTGACCTTCGATATGTGAGCATGTAATCCTTTGTTCTCTTTAAATAACGCATAACTCTTTTAGTTGCTTTCCAATGATCCATCCCTGGGTTACTCAAGTGTCTTCCCATTACTCCCACTATGAATGCTATGTCAGGATGAGTGCAAACTTGAGCATACATTAGACTTCCTACAACTGATGCATAGGGAACCTTTTCCATTTCCATTGTCTCAAGTTTATTCTTTGGGCATTATTCGAGATTAAACTTATCTCCTTTAGATATGGGTGTATCTCCTGATGCACAATCTTTCATGCCAAATCTTTCCAAAATCTTTTCAATATAGCTCTTTTGTGACAACCTAAGGATACCTCGTGAACGATCTCGGAGTATCTATATTCCTAATACAAAAGAGGCGTCACCAAGATCTTTCATCTCACAAAATAATGGGGTGTGGCCACTAAAATAAGGGGTGTAACTATCAAAACACAACCCCTGCCCGAGATCTAATCCATCGACATCCTGGCTACTCAGCGGCTCCAACCAAAACGATGGTCATCTTCCAAAGCACCTATTGCTACCCATCTGCTCACACGAACTTGGTTTGTGATCATCACAGGTACCAAACCACACGACACAACAAATGCAAGGGTGAGTTCATCGTGTTAAACAACAAACAATAAATAACATCAGTTAGGGAAAACAATCCGGACATCACCATATCATTACAATATTCAAACATTTCAAAACTTGTGATACCATTGACGAGGAGCATGTTTGAGACCATAGATGGATTTCTTTAACTTACAAACCATAGACTTTGAATATCCAAAAACTGTAAGGGCAAAAGGAGGAGAGGGATGAGGAGTAGGGAAACGAGGGAGAAAAGAATTTGTCAAACCATTCATACTCATTCAGTCATGAATTGATCATTTTAAAGATTTACAAAATCCTAATTTTGAATTCAGATAACAGAATGGAAATAACAACTTATCCTAATTTTGAATTCAAATAACAGGATGGAAATTCAAATAACAAAATGTAAATAACAACTTATCTTAATTTTGAATTCACATAACAGAATGGAAATTCAAATTCATCTGGTCCGCTACAAAAACAAAGTTTTCTAGCTGGGTCATATAAATTGTCTCATCAATATTGCCATTGAGAAACCTTGTCTTAACATTCATCTGATGTAGCTCTAAGTCAAAATGAGTCACAAGTGCCATAATTGTCCTAAAAGAGTCTTTCGAAGAAACCGAAGAGAAAATCTTTTTATAGTCTATGCGCTCTTTTTGAGTGAAACATTTAGCGACGAGACAAGCCTTATATCTTTCAATATTACCTTTTGAATCCCTTTTGGTCTTAAATATCCATTTACAACCAATAGGTTTCACACCTTCAGGTAACTCAACAAGATCCAAAACATCATTGTCTTTCATGGATTTCATCTCATCCTTCACGACATCGATCCAATTATGAGCATTACAACTTTCTAAGACTTGTTGTAAGTTGATTGGATCATCTTCCTTTAAGCCTAAAATATTATCATGCTCTTGGAGAAAAACAATATAATCATCTGAAATTTCACTTCTCCTATCTCTAATGGATCTTCTCAATGACACTTCTTGAGGTTGTCGACTTTGTTCTGTAGGTACTATTGGAAAATTTTCATTGTTTTCTTGTTCTGGAATGATGTCAAGAATAAGAGTCTGATTATTAATTGTTTGTACTAAAGTTACATCTTGAATGATGACAATGTCAGAAAAAGAAACAAAATTCTCTTCCTCAATGTCAACATTTCTTACTTTATCTTCCCCTTCAAAGTCAACATCCTCAAGGAATCTCACATTTCCCGTCTCAAAGAAGGATCTCATAGTGGGATCGTAAAACTTAAAGCCCCGAGAACATTCAACATATCCAACAAAATAACAACTAATAGTTCTTGTGTCCAACTTTCTTACATTAGGCTTGTAAGACTTGCTTCAACTGGACAACCCCAAATATGTAAATGCCTTATGCTAGGTTTCTTTCTTGTCATAGTTCATAGGGGGTTTTGGTCACTACCTTAGTTGGAACCCTATTAAGGATATAAACTACAGTCTTTAATGCTTCTCCCCAAAGTGACTCAGGTAAAGAAGAATGACTAATCATGCTTTTCACCATATCCTTAAGAGTCTTATTCCTTCTCTCCGCAACATCATTCATGCTAGGTTTGCCTGACATTGTATATTGCGGGACAATTCCACATTCCTTTAGGAAGTTAGCAAAGGGTCCTGGACGTTGTTCTCCTGATCCATCAGATCTACCATAATACTCACCACAACGATTGAATTTAATAGCCTTAATTTTCTTGCCTAGTTGAAGCTCAACTTCAGCTTTATATTGTTTGAACATATCCAGAGATTGTGACTTCTCATGAATCAAGTATAGGTAACCATATCTTGAATAGTCATCTATGAATGTAATAAAATATTGTTGATCATTCCAAGAAGCAGTAGGGAATGACCCACAAATATCCGTCTGAATTAGTTCTAAGACATCAGTGGCTCTAATGGCACCTACTTTCTTTGTGTTTGTCTGTTTCCCCTTAATAAATTCAATACGAACTTGAAAATAATTCATATCAAGGGATCCAAGAATTTCATCATCCACAAACCTCTTAATTCTCTATTTAGAGATATGACCTAGGCGCTTGTGCCAAAGAGTAGTAGAATTCTCATTTAATTTTTGCTTTGTACCTTGCACAATAGAGTACAAAATTTCGTTATCAAAAGTAATAGTATCAAGCATATAAAGATTATCAATTAAAGAACCAGTACCAATAACATTTGAATTTAGAGAAAAACTAACTTTATTATTTCGAAAGGAACAAAAATAACCATATTTGTCCAAACTAGAAATAGAAATCAAATTCTATCTAAATGACGGTGCAACATAGATCTCAATCAAATCTAAATAAACACCTGTCTTTAATAATAATATGAATTTCCCAATAGCTCTACTAAAACTTTCTTGCCATTGCCCACAAAAATGTATCTTTCAGCATCATTTGGCGTTCGGCTCCACAGGCAACCTTGCATAGACACACTTATGTGAGTAGTAGCACCAAAATCTACCCACCAAGTATTTTTAGGTACAAAAGCTAAATTAACTTCAGAACAAACAAAAGTGAGAGTCTTACCCTTCTTTTCACGCCATGCAACATACTTGGAACACTGTTTCTTCATGTGCCCACTATTCTTGCAAAAATAGCAGGTAAATTCCTTATGTTGCTTCTCTTGCTTCTTTAGCATGGGTGATTCATTTGCAGTGTCCTTAGCTCACTTCTTTTTCCTATTATGAGATGTTGATGTCAAGTGAGCACTATTAGTCTTTTCTCGTTGAAGCATTTCTTCTTCTTGCACACAGTGAGCAATGAGCTCATTAAGAGTCTATTTATCCTTTTGTGTATTGTAACTCACTACAAATTGATCATATTGTGCAAGAAGAGAAATGAGAACCAAGTGCACAAGAAAATCATCAGATAGCTCTAACTTTAGTGTCTTGAGTTTTCCAGCAAGTTTAGATATCTCAATAATGTACTCCCTTATGTCCCTATTTCCTTTATACTTCATGGTTACGAGTTTCGCTAATGTGTTACTCGTTTCTACCTTTTCATTTTTAGCAAAATATTGCTCTATCTCTTTGAGGAACTTCCTAGCATCAATGCTCTCAGTAATAGAGGCTCGAAACACCTCTGGAATGGAGCGTTTCATGATCATCAGACTCATGCGGTTAGAGCGCTCATACTTCTCTATGTAATCCAAATTTGGATTTTCCAAAGTGGATATAGGTTTCTCCATTCTTAGCGCAAGGTCTAGATCCATGCAACCAAGAATAATTGTCACATTTTCTTTCCATAATTTAAAGTTCAACATATGAATCATGTTCACTTAAGTAGCATAATTAATAATAATAGTAGAAACTGTATAGAGAACAAATAAGATAACATATTTAATATCCATGTTATACCAAATGCATAATTAAAATAAAATGCATATACATGACATTAATAAACTATTCAAACTGACGTGAGCCCTTTTACAAGACACCTACCACAACATTAACATTTGATCTTTGGATCAAAAATATCAATTTGTAATTGGTACTCTTAATGTAGTAATCAAACATTGACAATAAATCCTGTGAAGTTGTAGTCTTTCTTTGGGCTGAATACTGCTTACATGAAAATATTTATAATCGTCACATATTTACCACCACATGTATATATATTATTTGGCCAGATAATAATTTTCCTTTGGACCGATGATTACTTGCATAAATAACAAATTTACTCATTTTATACTTCATAATAAGGTATTACTCACAATAGAGGTTACTTTGACAACAATATTGTTTCAACCAGTTTATTATGAAATACAAGACAATTAAAAACAACAATAAATAAAATAAACATAAAATAAAAGTTTATTTTATTTAATAAATGTCTAAGTTCCTTAATTTTATTGTTCTTAATTTTCTAAATGAGATTATAATAAAATTACTCAAATTTTATCATAATGAGTTGAATGTTATTCCTGGTAACAAATTATTATTTAATTGCTGACAATAATATATTTAAATTAAAATAAAAAATTCCACAAATTATTTTCTAAGAAAACTCAAGTTCAGATAGAGTTTAATCATTAACACATATATATAGTTTTAAACTATGTAAAATATAAATTGTAAAAGAAAAACTAAAACATTATCACACATATAATATTATGTTACTTACAATATCACTATAAAATATTCCATACAATATTATCACTAGAAAATTGATGCACAATAAAGCATCAAAATTAGACAATAAAATTGCATTACTATGTAATCAAAAAAAGAAGAAAAAAAAAGTTTCAGTAAATTGTGTTGATGCAAAACCCACAACATCTTTTTCAAATTAAAGTTTTTTCAATTATATATAACAATAACCTATAGGATCACGTAACCTCAAATCAGGATTTTCAATGTACATAAAAGACAAACTATTTTCAGCACTTATTTCCATTGTAAATCATCATTTATGATACATATGCATATAATGTGAATGACAAAAAAAATAAGGATTTCGTGAAACCATATTGAAATCGATATAGGGAAGAAACGATGCAAGTCTTATCCAGAAAATTAAATCAAATATTTTTTCGATAATTCAATATGATACAACTTTGATACCAATTGAAGGAAAATTAATTCATAAATCCTTATGGTGAAAACTATCACCCAATAAAACCCCAGAGGCATCATATTAGACCATCGAGAAATATTAAACAAATAAAACGTACATGTTTCTATTATAAGAGTGATTTATCTTTATTCTTCTAGTCTTTAGCATTTCCTTATGAACTTTAGTCTTTCTGAGTCAAATCACTCCTTAGAGGATATTATCTCTAGACGAGAAAAAAAATTGAAACTTGATTTGACCTATTGGAATCATAATCCTATATATAGTATTTTTCTTTATTGTTGGGCTATTAATCTCTCATTATTCCTAATTAGCCCAACACTGATATGCATCCATTTATCCCATATTTACTTAGGAAACTATTTAGACATATTTAATTGATCAAATTAATTTACCCAATATATTAAATAATATAATATAATTATTAATACAATATATAGCATATAATAATGTTAAGAAATCTCACATTAAAATTTAATATATAATTTTTTTTTGGTAGAATAACTTTACCAAAAGCTTCATTTTTGAGTTGGTTGAATCCACTCATTTATTTGTATATTTTACTTTTTTTTGCATATATATTTTTAGAAACATGAAGAAATATTTTTTGTTTTCGGACATGAGAAATTCCCAAGAGGATGTAAATTTGATTCATATAAGATACTAATACTATATCTAATATATCGGTTGAGGCATATAACATTTGTATTGTTTAATCAAGTGGTTTAGTATTGAAAATTCTGATCTTATGCCAATGCGTTAAAATAATTCCAATGCTTATTGTTTAATAAATTGTTTATTTTTAGACACGATTATTTTTTTTTATTATTTACTATCATCTATGTATTATGTTGGATTATTTAAAATTAAGTTCTAATTGTCTATATAAGTAACAATTACTTATAAATAAAAAATATTTTATTGTTATTTAAGAATTAATTTAAAAATTATTTAAATTTTATATCATTGAAATAATATATATTATTTAATTATAATATAACATTATAAGAATCAATTAATATAAAAAGATACCGATACGTAACATCGGAAAACCCAAAACCCGAGCCAAGCGGAATTGTGTTAACTACTAGCTAGGGGATCACGGTCAAAGATCGGCACCACAGAAAGCATGTATGTAGTAGTATAATCAATCAAATAATTAAAAAGGCTAATCTTAACAAAAGCTACAACCCTACACTTTAGAGGGACAGCTTAAAAAGAGAGGTCCAACCTTGACTACTGCGAATTATGCGTTTTTCATTTAACCGTAGAGTAAATTTGGAAGGATACTAACTCGATTTTGATTTTGTAAAATTATTTTAATATTAAATAAATATATAAAATTTATTAAATTTTAATATATGATCATTAAATAAATATATAATTTTTAGTTAAATTGGTAAAATATTAAAAACTATATGGAAAATATTTTTAAAAATTATTAAATTTGACACTTGTTATAATTCATTTTTTATTTGTAGAAATAAGAAAAGATAAGCATTAAAAAGTTTTATAAGAATTCACATATCATATTCATTTAACTAAGTTCTTGGTTTAGCTCTAAGGAAATTTAGCTTATTTGCTTAAACAACATATTTAAGTATTATAAATTATCTGATATTATTTTTTATTCTTACTGATAAAAAAAGTCTTCGTATAAGCTTAGTTAATTTTGTCACTTGTTATAGTTAATTTTGTTTCTTAATTCTTAAAATGTTATTCAACAGATATAGTAAGGGAACGTAACAATAGTCTTATTATGATAGCCCAAGGTCCCACTTGCAAATTCAGGCTATCTAATAAATCCAAATTTGGAGTGTTTTTGACCGGTCAAGTTGGTAAGGCGTGACGTTCACCTCTAATCCCTATCCTAAAAAAGTGAAAAAAAAATACAGTTTCTATTTAAAAGTAAAATACTTGATACTATATTTAATAGGAATAGGAATATTGATACTACATTTGATAGAAATGTTTGAAATTTGATTTGAATTGATTTAGAAATTTAATTACAATGTATTGATGGTTTAAATTTTTATATATTATTATTTAATTATAAATTATCATACATGATAAAATTATTTATTTTTATAAAAAGCATAATTTATATAAAAAAGATACAAAAACAACTTTAGATTAATTTATAAATACAATAAAATAATAGGATGTATCCTCTAAACAAAAAAGATGTAATTTGGCAATAAATTTATAAAAAGACGGTTAAGTTTTATAATTTCATAAATATATAATTATATAAGGATGAGTGGGACATTGAGAAAAAAAGGATGACTAGAAATATTTACATTTATAAAATTTATATACACACATAAATTTAATTTTACTTCGATTAGGTTTTAAAATTAAATCTGAAATTCAGTCAGACAAGATTTTTATTTGTTTTAATTTATTTTTTACAATTTTATTGAATTGCATCAATTTATAATTATATCTGATATTTAATATCAAATTCAATTATTTTACTTTACTCTTTTTTCCACATAATATATTGAAAAAAAATACTAGAATAAAACAAAATCGTAGTTGCGCCAAAAATATTATTACATAGTCATGATTTATTTAAGCATTGAAAAATATTTTTTACTCTTTAATAAAAATGGCTGAAAAAAAACTCTTTAATAAAATGCACATTTTAAATATATTTAATAATTTGACATCAATAATATAAAAACTTTACAATAATGGGCCCTAGATTCCCCATCCAACTATCGCTTACTTCCAATTTTTCGTCCTACATCCCACGCCGCATCCACACTCGACCCCGATTCTTATACCCATTCGTATGTTGCACCATGCTGGTTTTAGATGAAAGTGACTTGGTTTATTAAAATAACTTTGTCCAATGTTATTTTAATTAAAATAATAACATAACTTGACTTTCAAAACAATAATAATTTTTTATAAAAAAAAAAGATGCCCCCCCAAATGTATGAAAGTTCATAAAAATTAATTAAAAGTAATGATATTTAAACACCTCAATTTTTTAAAAACTTTTGTTTACAGAAAATAACATTTTTTATGAACTTAATCAACACTCTTAATTTTTTTTTCTCTATTCCTCTTTTTTTAAAATAAACATAACTGAAAGACCTAACTGCATATTATAGATTGGTTATTAAAGTCAGCATATTTGTGGTGACCTAATAAAGCTTACGCATGCATTCGAGCTAATTATAACACATTAATACATTTCAGCAAACCATTATCATCATTAATAAAGAGGCTTTCCATTTTCGTTTCTCTAGGGACTGACTACCTTGTTTGTTTTCGCTTCTAGTAATTAGTTGCTAGAGAAAGCAAGATGCACTCGTGTTTTAGTTGGTGCCACAGGTTATATTTCAGTAATTTGATTGATTCATCTTTTAGTCTTTCACATAATAAATTACTAAATTTTGTCAGGTTTCGGCTTCTCTTTAAAAACAGATTGAAAATTGAATGACCAAAATGAAAGTACCCTTTTACCATAACAACTAAAGCCTAATGATTTACAAAACAGTGGGCTTCCTTTTAGAGTTCAGAATGATCATATCATGTATGTATACAAAAGAAAAAGAAGCTTTTAGCTTGCAGAAAGGATCCAACAACCCATACAAAATTGGCTTCCAAGATCTAAGCAAATAAATCAGCTTCTAAATAAACAAATTATCTCATATCTCATGTGAAAAGCATTTTGAGGTCTTGAATCCTAGCAGTCCGAACCTCATCGTCCGTGAGGGTACCAGATATCATCCTTTGTTTCCTAGCTTGAACTTGTTGCAATCGATCTTCCACTGTGTCCTGTTCACAATGACCCATAATCTTACTGTTAGTTAACAAAAAACAAGGGGAAAAAAAAGAAAAGTCAACAAAACAACGTGCGAATTTAAACCAAACGTACAAAAGTTTAAGACTATGTGACCCAACAAAAGGATAAGGTGAGGCGAGACTACTTGTGAAAAACGTGATCAACGTGAGAAATCGCTTTTTCTACCCAACAAAGGAGAAAAAGGATATCAAAACAATAAAATAGTCATAAAATGCATAAATATTTGGCAGCTCCAAGTACTTGTACGGTTGAACTATCTCAATGCAAAGCAAATTAAAATAATCAAAAGGGGTCATACCAAACAAAAACAATCAAAAGGGCAACCCATAGCATTTGGTAGGAAAACGGGAAAAAGAAAGGAAATGATTCGTTATCAAGTAACATCAAATTAAGTAGCACCGTTTGGCAAAAAGAAAAAAGGGGACTTTGAATATTCCAAGTCCAAATCGAAACATTTGACCCATAAATCGTCGGCAATATGGGTATCTAGGTTTAAGATGAGTAGGATTGCATGTTTTATGTTCTAAGCATGTTGAAAAAATGGATTGGCTAACCTTAACGATGAATCTTTTCACTACAACTCTTCGGTTTTGTCCTATGCGATGAATTCTCATTATTGCTTGCTCCTCAACTGCAGGGTTCCACCATGGATCCTACATTTTACAATACAAAAAGTTTAACACAGAAGAAATGAAGTTGTGCACAGGATAGGCAATGGAGAGGAAGGAAATAGGCATAGCATACCATAATGAAAACATTTGAGGCTGCAGTTAAGTTCAAACCCACACCACCAGCTTTTAGTGACATCAACAAAACCTGAAACAATGCGATTGGAATAAAAAACAGTGATTCAGTGATGATATTTTTCAACTAAAAAAGTTAAATTGTTCAAATTAACTTTGCTTACCCTTTTCTCTCTTGTCTCGTTGAATTCATCCAGAACTTTCTCTCTCTGCTTCTGAGTCAACTTCCCATCATATCTCAAAAAACCAATTCCTCTCCTCCTCAATGGATTCTCCAACAGATCAAAAAATGATGTCCACTGACTGAAGACGATACTCTTTTCACTTGATGAGTTCAGAATACGTTGCAGGAATTCAAATAGCTTCAAAACCTTTGAAGACTCTGTCACATTGTTCTTAATATCGACCTTGAATGGGCTTTCAGATGAATAAGTAATGAGATCGTCTTTCTGTAGCAATTGACGACAGATTGGACATTTGCCACCCACTGAGGTGCCCCAGCAACTATATAGACATTCTCTACAAAACTTATGTGCACATGGTGTAAACACAGGATCTTCTGGAGATTCCATACATATAGAGCATTCTACGATGTCACCCTTTTGAATATTCTCCAAAACCTCGGCAATGTATGCATGAGGTTGAACAGAGTGCGAAGACGAAACAGATTTTAGAAGTAATCTACTTGCAACTTTGTTGAACTCTGCTTGCTGACGTGGATCATTTTGATTGCTTTCGTCGGGGCATTCAGTATTAGTCTGAAGGAATCTTCTTGCGAGTCTGCTTAAATCTGCACGTTTCTGGGTATCGCTTCCGCTTCATATACAAGTGAAAATCTTGTTAGAGGCAGAAGAATCTATACAAGTGAAAATCTTGTTAGAGGCAGAAGAATCTATACAAGTGAACATCTTGTTAGAGGCAGAAGAATCAGGAAAGGGAAACATATAAGAGCATTTTAATGTGTTTGCCACACCTACCACATAACTAAAAATGGATGGTTACAACACCGCCTCAACTGCATTAGTAGGTCAAGGATATTTGCATAATGGTGAAGAACCTTTCCTTGTGCAACATACTGATCAAATTGAACCTGTTTGCATTGGATAATAAGTTCAAGAGTCGCAAGACAGTGAGCATGCCAAGCATAAAACTATTAACAGTTACTAGAACAAGCTATGTTTGAGAACAGTTACTATTAACAGATTTTTAGACTTTATCAAAATTGATAAAAGTGAAACAGATTGTTATTCAGAACCAAGAACAAATCAGAAGCTGTGGCACAAAACTTACTTTAGATCTCTCAAACAGGGCTTCATAAAAGTCCCGTTCAGATTCTGATTGTTCACACTCAATCAACTGAAAATCAATTGGAGGCAGGAAAAGTATCGGCCTGGAAAAACATGTATGAAATCAAAATTGTGATTAGAAAAAATATATACATGTGTTTCAAAAAGGACACAGTTCAAGTGAAGTGAGAATGAATACCTTCCTTTCTTATCCTTCGTTTCCTTTGTTCTTCTTAACATCAGCATCCTCAAAATGGCCTTGACCAACTTCAGGGATCTTGGATCACCATTCTCATAAGGCCTTTGAATCAACTTCTGCCACCTGCACAGATGTTTCCAACATTAAAAAAAATAATTACTGGTTTTCCAAATAAAATTTCTAAGTTAGCATCACATTCTTGCCATACCATGCCAAGTTGCACCAAGGTTCAACACGCAAGAAACGCAAGAGACTGTATAGGTCTTCCAAGCTATTCTGCAATTGAGAACAACACATTCACAAAGAGGTGCCCAAAAGTGAGTTTTTAGCTGAATAAACGAGACCCTTAATCTAATAAAGTACTAAGATACAGGTGAAAGAAATGTTTTTCATATGGGAAAGATGGAAATTTCAGTGTGGGTGGAGTACTATTTATACACATAATGTTAATTGTTAACTGAAATAAAAAGACAAACCTGAAGCGGGGTTCCAGTTAAACACCAGCGGCTGTGTGAAGACAGAACAAAAGCAGACTGGGCAGTCTGATTCCGATGGGCTTTTATATTATGAGCTTCGTCTAGCACCACCCTGTACCACTTGACCTTGTTGTAGATGCTATTCTCTCCATCCTGGTTTCAAAAGCCAGAGAACTGAATATGAAGAAGCTTCACTACACAAATGGAAGAAAGCATATATATATATATAAAGGATATTCCGTTACATTTTTGTATGCAGCTTGTAGGACACCATACGTTGTCAAGACAACATCATGGCCTGAGATCATCCAGGGATCAGTGGTTCTTCCTCCACCATAATGAACAAATATGGATATACTACCTTCCTTTGAATGTGTTTCAAGCTCATCCTGCAGATTTAAAATACTTGTGAGCTACCTTGTCAATTATAGGATGTCTTTATTAGAATTATAAAAAGAAAAAACATGTTTGCTTTTCAATATGGTATAGTACAAAGAAACTCACCTTCCATTGACTTAACAAAGCCATGGGACAAACAATAAGAGTGCCACCCTCAAATTTACGCAAGGTATTAGCATTCTTTCTTTTGTTTGTGATAAAATTATCATCTCCATTCTCCACATCATTGTTTTCTGAGTTGCCCCTGCCTGGGTTACTGAGTATCAAAGCAATTGTCATAACTGTCTTTCCGAGTCCCATTGCATCCGCTAGAATCTATAATCAAAGATGAATAAATAAATAATTAAAAACCAATTTCGTAATCAGGTAAACTGATTTAGTCGTTAGAAAATTGAAGGCCTCAAACAAACTCACTCCTCCTCTTGCCATCTGCGTTGCTTTTGGAAATTTTTTAGAGGCCTCTCCAGTAAAAATATTCACATAAATTGTCCTGCTAAAAAGCAAGTAAGGTTAAGTTGCACACAAATATTGGGGAGAAAAACCTCATTCTGTTAAATCATTTACTATTAGTAAATACCTCTTGCATATAGTGTAGGCTGACCAGCAGGGATGCAGATTTCTTTCTACACTCTCAATATCCATCTCTTTCTCTATTTCGGTCATCCAGTGTAAAGCCTGCTTCTGGTAAGGCTTTAAATTACACACAAGTGCCTCTGGGGCTTCCTTCTCCTAAAGACATACAATACACAAAAAGATTGATGGCATGTGATGCTAGAGATAAGTTTAGAGATTAACAATTGAAGTTAAAACACTTTAAAGTTCTTTACCTTGAGGTCATAGATTTCTGCAGCTCCAACAAGTTTATTCAAAGCTGACTCTGAAAGAGCTTGTTCATCATTATTTTGCTCAGGAAGGGGCTCACCGCCCTTTCTTCGCTTGATCAAAGGCAATGCTGCAGCTTCTTCTGGATCAGCCTGTTAGCATCAACAGCATAATTAGGCCTCTTTAAAAGAATAGGTTCATTAACGAATCAGGCAACAATGAACATGCACCGTAACAATATTCAATACACTTCGACATCAACATCACAAAAGCTATAACCAATTAAAAGGGGAAGGAAAATGGTAGTAACACATACCTTTGGATAGAGCAACCGCTTCCGGGAATCTATATCCTCAGGAGTGAATACAGCCTAGTTGAATGTAACAACCACAAATTACAAACGCAACATTAAGAAAAAACAAAACAGAGAGAGAGAGAGAGAGAGAGAGAGAGAGGGAGAGAGAGAGAGAGAAGAGGCTGTCGATTACCTTTTGACTTGGCTTGATCTCTAGCAATTTTAATAGGGCAAGAAGTGGATAAACAGTATCATCAATTTTACCACAAGCCTCCAGCCTCCAAGAGGTATCAACACGCTCAGCAAATACAGATTGGTGAACATAAAAGCTGCCCAAATAAAGGTTATCAATTAGATTCACCTACCAACAGACACAATACAATTTGAACTTACAAATTCAAATTAAAAAACACACATAAAAAAAAGAGTTTCCATTACCATCAAAATAAACAGACAGGGCTATAAAAGTATACCTCACTAAGAATATAATCTCTTGCATCATTTGCAGTTTATCTGGCACAGCAATGCACCGGCCTCGAACCTTAACCCTTCCAGATTGCATAACCGGAATCACAGTCTTTGCCCATTCCATTGGCATCCTCCCAACCTGAAGCCAAATTCAACAACACAAAGCACCATCAAACCTATCTCTTAAAACTCCTATACACATTTACATACATTCTTTGTTATTTCCCAAAGGTATCCACAATCAAAGACAATTCTGTTCAAAACATGCAGACACCTCTCCAAACAAAGAAAGATTCAAACTTTAGCTCATTGCCTTGTAAGAACTAGCCTTTTTCCATTAAAGCTAACCTTCATAAATTACATACATTCATATATGCATACTTACACTTACAAACATATAACACCATCAATTAATTTTCAAAAGTACCAAGTCATAAACAAGCTCGACAATAATCAATGACAGCAGTTAGTTATTACCTCTCCAGAACGCTTGGTTGACACTCGAACGATCCACTGAGACTTACTCGAGCAACTCGGAAGTGGAAAATTGAAATGAACGATTTCATTATCCACCAATCTGTTCACTCCTCTGGCCGTCGAAACCGCAACCTCAACCTTCCTCCCGAGAAGGAACCACCCAGACTCCTCCGGAAACTCACCGTCTTCGAGATTCGAAATATTCGGAATGTTCTTCTTTTCCACAGGCTTTCGCACCTCCACCACCTCCACGTCATCACCAGTAACCGCTTTCTTCTGCACCGGTCGAAACAGTTGCGATCCCCTCGGCACTGGTTGAGCCGGTTGCGACGCCTTCTGCACAGGTTGAACCGGTTGTGACTCCATTTGCACCGCCTGAACCGGTTGCGCTGATTGAGCCTGTGACGATTCGGCTTCCTCTCCTTCTTCAGTTTCTTCTTCCAACGGCGCCATCACCGATTTCAGAGCCTCCTCTTCGGTGGCGACCTTCGTGTTGGTGACCTTGAGAAAGTCGTCGAACGAAACCGTTGGATCTCTCTGCAACAACATCCGCTCATGATGATGAGAAGCATCGAAGCCGGTTTCGCCTTCTCCTTCTTCTTCTTCCTGCGGCGGTGTTGGATCATCGTTCGAGTTCGGCGGCGCGGCGAGAACGCGCGCGCCGCCGGTGCTGGTGGTAGCGCGAACCACCGTGAGAGGCTGCGCGGCGATGACGGTCTTGCCGTTGCGGTAGAGGAACTTGTGTAACGTTCCTGCCGGTGGCGATGTTATGGAAGGTTCTTCTTCCGCCATAGATATAGAGAAATAAATATCAGAAATAATAGAAAAGAGGAAATGAAGAAAGGAAGAGAAAGCGAGAAAGGCGATGAGAATGTGGAGAGTGAAAAGAGTGAGGGTTTTGTCTGCTTATAAGGGTTTGAAGGAAGGAAATGAAACGCGGGTTTTTTCAGAGAATGAGAATGGCGCGAAATCATTTTACCTTTCGCTCTGTTGTTTTTCTTTTGGCTCTGTTAATTAAATGATAATAGTATACCATTTTTTAAAATGTTTTTAACAAAAAGTTCAATATATTAAATATATATTAATTAGTCTCTATTTTTTTCTAAATCATATGTATCTTTACTAAAGATAATTTTATTTGAACCGGATAGGATTCACAAATTTAGTGGTAAGAAATTTTGACTTAAGATTTTTAAAAAAAGAAAATTTATTAATTTAATTTTAGAAAATTTTAAAATAGAATTATCATTACTCGTTGCAATGTAGATAATAAAATTTATATTAAAAATTAATTAATTGAAAATTATTATTTTTTATACTTGCAAGGATTGAAAATATATTTAAATATATATTATTTTATTACATTATCATTGCATTAAAAATATTAATCATTTTATTAATCTTAATTCTTAACAGCTTGGCAACATCAACATTGCGAAAGTAATCCAAAGAATGCATTGCTGATATGGCATGGTTACTTGTTGAAAAATGGTTCGAGTTAATGGCAGATTTTTGTTAATTGAAATTATTAATTATCAATAAATATTTACCGTTGTTGTGTAAATAATTTGGCGGCAAGGGTAAACAAAAAAAGATTTCGAAGAAAGTACTGCTGGCAGGCATACGCATAGTGGCATATGTTTCGGGATAGAATCAGATTTTAATTTCATCTTTTACATTCCTATTGATTCGCTCGGAAACAAAATAAGGAAAAGAGAAAAATTTAATTTAAAAACTAAAATGAAAAGGATGTTTTATATTTTTTTTTCTTTCTTTTTGTTACTATATTTTTATTTCTATTTCTAAAAGTAACCTGTTATTTTTAACTAAATAGAAATATTTATTATTCATGTTTTCCATTTTTTTAAATTTTCTTTCTTTTCAATATATTATTATGATTATATATAATAAGAATAAAAATAATGACGTAACAAAAAAGAATAAAAATAATGTTTATCAATATTTAGTGTGCATTCATTTTTATAATGCATCTTATTACTATAATTCAAAATTGTATAATAATATTTGAAATTAAATATATTGTGCATCAATTGAATACAATCAAACATAACAAATTACAAATGCAATTGACACACGAATGTAAAAAGCATGAAGGAAACTCAAGAAGTAGCTCATTTTTTCGTTTAGTGTATGTTACATTGTGATATTTCAAGAGTTGTCAAGGAAAGAATAAATGAATGGCAGAGATAAGTGTTCTTTTTTTTTTTTTTTCATCTATGAAAATCAAATAAAGTGTCAAATGTTTATAATAATTTAAGTTTCCTATTCAATTAAGTGGGTTAAAATAATTATGAGATTGTGCATAGTGATGACAATAGGTGAAGTGAACATAAGTAGTAGTCACCATCTACCTATCTCACCAAGTAAATATTTGTCATGTGATCACTGTTACCTATGTAGTATCCATTAAGCGAATACCAATGATTTTTTTTAAAATATTCGTGGGTGCCCAAGGATATTGTAATTTTTATTTATTTTAATATTTTATTGAAAACTAATTTTAATTGTTACAACTAAAAATATTCAAATTTTCTACAATCCACACAATTAAAAATGCCCGTAAATAATTCTGAATAAATAAATAAATAAATTTTGTGAACTCCAAACAAATTATTTAAAAATTATTCTCTAAAATATAAACTCAAATAAAATACACCAAAATATAAGTCCAAATAAAATTATACTCCAGAACATAAGTACAAATAAAAAATATTTATGTATTTAAGTTTGGTAAAAAAAAATAAAGAATATTTAAGTATTTTAATATTAATGGGTAACACATATCGGCATGTACAACAGTACAAGTACTATGATATTCGCCCCCGTGTCCATTAACAAACATGTAGTGAAAATACATGTACGATTATATCCATTACCCACCAGTACCCACTAAAAATACTAATTTAGTATCTATTGCAAATTTTATCTATGAAATATGTGTGTATGAATTTCTATTCCTAGTTGTGCATATTATTTTTAACTAAATATAAAACAGATTACTATATATTTAATTTTCATAATATTTTTAATTAAATGATAAAACATATTTTCTAAATTTTGAAATTAAATGGTTAAGCATAAATAAAAATATTAACAAATATTATACATTAAATTGGTAATTATAGTACTCGATTGATATTTTAATTTATTATAATAAATATTTTTAAGAGTGATGACAATTCATAATTTAAGATACATATTTACTTAGAATGAATATTGATTATCTATTCTTATAAAAACAATTATGGATAATTTTTTTGAAATGTAAATAAAATTAAAAAATAGTGTATATATATATATCAAGAGAGAGATCACATGTAGAATAAATATAATGACAAAAAACTATATTTGATTGAATTAAGTTTAATTTACTATAATAAATTTTGATTGTAAAAAAGTATAATAAATTTTGAAATTAAATATATTCAATGCATCAATTGATTATCAATCTTCATATTCTGAGTATGAATAAGATAAAATGGACACTGACATAATTGAAAGTGATGAAGAAATATAGTTGGTGAAACCTTCAAAATTTGATACTTTTAGCATGCCATAAAAAATGGTTGATTATAAGTGGGTACCTGGAACACTCTTTGTATCTAAGCAGTAGTTCAAGAAGGCATATTTACCTATGATGTGCATTCTAGACAGATTTGCAGTTTGAGAAAAATTATAAAGTGAGGGTGAGAATCATCAACATACCTAGGTTTGAATGGTATGATATTGTGCCAAATTAAATAATAAAGAAACATGACAATTGAGAAAAGTGTGGGACAAACACAATTGTTGCAAACAATACTGGATTAGGATTTTGAGGACAAAGTGGTTAAGTGGGAATGAAGCTACAAACAGGACGTTGGGAAAATCCAAATATGAGACCCATTGATATTAGAGAGAAGGTTCAAAGGAAATGGAATGCTGGGAAAACTAGGTCTATGGCTTTAAGGTCACAAAATTATGCTAAGGAAAAAGTCAAAGGAGATTATACGGAACCATACAAGAGGCTATATGACCACCTGTTGAATTATAGAAAACAAACTATGGCTCAACTATGATGCTGAAGGTGGATGTTGGTCAAATTCATGAGTTTGAACAACTACAACCAATGAGGGATCTAGTTCCTAAATTTCAGAGGATTTATATCTGTCTCAATGGTTGCAAATAATTTTTTTTAAAAGTGTGTATCAATAATTGGGTTGTGTTAAGTCAAATGGCATTTATGTCTTAAGACTAATCAAGATCTTTAATTATTTTTGATTAGATGATAACAAATGCAAAGGTTAAAAGTTGGATTTTATGCGAAATCTATTTTTGATGTTTTGTATATGATGTTTTATCAGAACATGTCTTGAGAAGTCTGGCTTTGTTGCTTCAGATGATAGGCAAATAGAGTCATGATCTGATATGGCATTTAAGATAACATTTAAGACTTCATTTAATACTTTGTGTTCAAGATCTCTTTTGCATAAACATTCTCCTAGGATTTGTCGAATCCTATAAAGAATAAATGAAGTCAAGGTCTAAAATTCCTCAATCACCATCAAAAGAAGAGTTTTATTGTACAAAACCTACTTTGACATTAAGGAAGTGACTACCTTCATCAGTACTCAACACGCAAGCTTCGAAGAGTAGACATTTTGCATGAGGAAATGATGTGCATTTAATGCAAACATTAAATTCCTGTAACGACCATATTCATCAGATGAAGATCAAGTGAAGAAAACTACCCTTTGTGAAACAACAGACACTTAAAGATGATGCCTATATAAACAAAAATCTTTGAAGATTTGAAGTATCAATCTTGCGCGAAAAATTGGTAACTTGGTGTTTTACCAATAATTGGACTTAGTCTTAATCATAGAGATAAACCAATATAACTCTCTGCGTCTGATATGTACTTGCTTTCCTACTGCTTTCAACTGACTCAGGGTCTGAATTTGTTTTTAGACATTTGACTACATCTTGTGCTTAATGTGTTTGTTTTTCATCGTCTAATTGTGTTTTTCAAAAGATATGTTATCTGTGTTTGCAAAGTTTATTCTTCAGACAAAAAACTTTGTTTGATTGTGAAAAGGTTTTAAAAATCTCTAAGATCACAATTCAACCCCATTTTTTGTGATATTTTTCTTTAAAATTTCATATCAGAACTCAACCTCTAAGGGTTAAGCACTTGACAATGTCTAGGAAAAGATCCTAATGGAAGATAACAACAACAACAACAACAACAACAGTCAATTCATTGTTGAGGGACCATCTCTCACAAGGCCACCAAGCTTCATAGGAAAGGACTACCCACATTGGAAAGACAAAATAGAGATGTAGATCAAGTCCAATCACTACAAGCTCTGTCTAATCATCACAAATGGAGACATTGTCATCCCTAGACTTAAAGCAGAATGGACAAACGAAGATCTAGCTATTATGGAGCTAAGCACAAAAGCACATTATACACTAACATGCACCCAATCTAGAAATAAGTACAAGAAGATATGTAGATTAAGGATAGCTAAAGAGACTTGGGACTCTCTAAGCATCAATTATGAAGGAACATAAGATGTCCAATTCAGAAACGTTGTCACTTTGACGTGTTACTATTAGATTTTCTGCATGAAAGAAGGAGAATCTATGGACGATATGTTTGGGAGACTGCAAGTTCTTCTAAATGGACTTGAAGCTCTAGAGCACCTCTTCACTAAAGCTCATATCAACATGAAGATCCTAGACAACTTTTCCAAGGTGTGGGAACAAAAAACAATAGCCATCCAAGAAGCTAAAAACTTAAAAACCTAGCATGGGATTAATTGTTAGGTATCATGAAATCCATCTTCAGAACAAGGATCATTTTCCTAAAAGAAATTTCACCGCCCTTAAATCTGGAAAAACCATCTCTAGACGAAAAGAAAGAAAAAGCTCTTCTAAGGTCTGAAGGTGCAGTTGGCTAAGACTGGCAACTTAGATAACAATTATGAGGGATCCACAAACGATGAAATGACCTCAAGAAAATTCAAACAAATGATGAAGAAGAAAGAAAAGTTCCAACACTCTTCGAGACGTAAAGGTACAAGATTTAAAAAGAAACATGAGGAGAGTAACAAGATCATCTGCTTTGAATGTAAGAAGCTTGGACATATGAAGGCACAGTTAAAGAGAAAAGGACACTTTGATGACAAGAAAAAGAAAAGTTTGATGGCCACCTAGGATGACTCAACAAATGAGAAGAGCAACAATTTAGACGACGAGCAAGTAGACATTTGTTTGATGGCAGATACAAACGAGAAAGTTGAGGTAAAAACCTGCTCTGAATCTAATTCTTCCTCTTACTCTTCATCAGATGATGAAGAAGATATGCCCTATGATTTTCTTCTTCAGAATAGTCATATGATTTCTCTTTAGTGCAAGAAATAAGGAAAAATACAAAATATCTGTTTGTGAAAACACTGAACTGAAGAAATCAAATGAAGATCTGAAAAAGAAAATCCAAACTCTGGAAAAAAGTCTAATTTAGGACTATAAGATTGACAAATCTTCTATAGTTGAAAAACTAAGTGAGGAGATTGCTTGTCTTACAAAAGACTTTGTATAGTTTTTGGAAAGTTCAAACACTTTAACCATGCTTTTAAAATTCCATCAACATCCCCATGACAAGTCTAGTTTAGGATTAGAAAAAAAAGCATCGTCTTGAGTCACAATCTATCTCTGACAAATGTGACTTCTGTGGTAAGTCTGGACATTCCAAGTTTAGATGTATCCATAAGAAGAAACAAATGTCTAAGGGTGCTAATGCTTATGGACCTAAAAAGATTTGAGTACCAAAATATCATATTGTTCCTTGTTTGTTGGTCGGGATTATAGCCCCCTTTATGCATAAAATTTTTTCATACAACATTCATAATTATTTTGGCATATAATTATTTGTTATTATTTTAAGGGTAAATTATGGTTTAGGTCTCTGTAAATTATTAATATTCAAATTTGGTCCGAAATGTTTTTGTATTGTTTTGTCTTTCTAATTTTGAAATGTATTTTTTTTCTTCATTTTGAGCATTATCTAGATCTTTTTTACTTTACTATAGAGTGTTACCCAAAACTTTATGTAATGTCCTAATATATTTTTAGATATTATATTTTTATTAGTGTTTGTTTTTAAGGAGCGTATATTATTATAGTTTAAATAATACGAATATGTGCATATTTTATAATTTGCAACCTCATTTCATTAAACATTACTTTTCATTTTTACATTAAACATTACCTTTGTTATATAGGTCACGAGTTAAAAGATTTCCATGTATATGTCCTAGTTAGCATGCATAAGATAAAGTTCATACACAACCATAATTTCTAACAAACCCTAAACATAGAAGTACTATGAACATCGTAATCATCCATTTTCTAGAGATGATCCCTATTTAGATTTCATTCACCAAGATACCATTTGCTCAGTTCAGAGATTATCACCAACACTCTCCTCAGCTTCAGATTCATTATTCATATTCATGTTACCTCCATAAACTGGTACAGAAGGATAGGCATGGCAACTTGACCCGCATCCGTGGGCATTTGTCCAAACCCGCTCTAATGTCAATGGAGAAAAACTGAGTTGAACAGTTTCGGGTTCGGGTTCGGTTTTTCAACGCCTGTTGAATTCGGGGGTGGGGACAGTTTTGGTAATGCTGATAACCACCTCGCCCCCGACCCCGCCATGCTATATTTAATTATTTACAAAAATACCTTTATATAAGTGGAATACCTTGGGATAAAGGCTTAATTTTATTCAAGAATTAGGAGTATAATTAATTTTATTTTCCAGCAATAAACATCTAATGTTGAAATTTTATTGTAATTACATACATTTGAGACTTAGCGCGATCAAATTTTATGCTATGGTTGTTTTTTAAAATTAATTTTTTAATAACAATTTTTAAGTGTTTGGGGGCGGGGGCGGGGGTGGTTTTAAGGGGCGAGGGCGGGGGTGGTATAAGTAAAAACCGCCCCCGACCCGTCCCGTTGCCATGCCTACGGAAGGAGGATACATGTTATGGTTACAAGAAGATATGTTGATGGGTTCCATAGGGGGATCAGGGTAAACATGAGCAAACTGAAGAAAAGGATCATTATGGTTAAACATATCATTGAGAATTGATACAGGGAAATGTGCTCAAAAATATACATAAACACATATAACATGATGCACGGTGAAAATATAACAATTCCTAGCTTCATCTTTGTCTCACCTCCAGTCCAATGCATCAAGAAAGATGATCACTGGGGCCATCTATATATAAAAACAATTGAAACAAATCTAGTGAGAAATAAAATTTCTCAGTAGGCAAAGCTAAACCAGCAAATAGGTTAGTTCGTTAGTAATTCATCAATAAATTTCAATAAATCAATATAAGTCGTCTTACATAAACAATGCATGATCAATTCCAAGTGCACTTGGTCTCTACATCTCGTACTGGATGTAGTCATAGTTTTGAAAACCGAATTGACCCGGCTAGTCGGACTGGTCTGACCAAAAACCGGAGGGTAGATTGGGTTGGTCATGGCAGCAGGTCGGGTGGATTCGGGCAAAAAGCATGCCCGAAAATGTGTATAATGTAGAAATGGGATCATGATGTTACTATAGTTTCTTTTGGCTGAAAATGAGTTATTGGGTGGAAAATAGCATTCTATAATTTTGTATTGATGATCTTGTTTCTTGAACTTAAACTTATTTAGCTTATGTTTATGATCTTTGTTACTTGTTTGTTTGAACTTGGACAATAATGTTTCTTTTTTTTTTTTTTTTTTACATTTTGGTATCTAATTATTTATGTTATAGAATCATAATAATTTCTGATGATTTTTTTAAATATTTTAAGATAGGTATAAAAAATTATATTTTTTTATAAACTATAATGTCCTGAAATTTCGATAAGTGGAAATAGATATTTGATATATTTGTTGTGTTATTTGATAATTTTAGATTAGTTGAATTGTTGTGTAAATTACCCTTGTGCAATTGCTTGGTGTAGACGTTAAGTTATGTGGAGTTTGTTTGAGCTGCATTGAAAATGAATGATTATGAGTTTGACCCAAAATCTATTTTGGTAAAATCCAAATTATGGATTAGTTAATCGTTGGATTGCCTTCAAATTTTAAAGGCAATTTTTTTATAGAAGCAGATAAATTTCAAAATTGGGTCAGCTCGCCCAAGCGAGCCAAAATTCGTCTGGCCAAGTAAAGTTGGTTTTAAATAGGTATAACAACGTGAAAATCACGAAAAGTTGGCCTTCTTATTCCCCAAATAGCCACCCAACCCCTTCACCCTCCTCCTCCACCAGTCATGGCCACCGGTGACCGTCATAAGCCGTTGTTTCTTGCTGTTGAACCACCGTACGGAGAGGAACACTTTAATTGGAGCGGAATCTTCAAAACTCAACTCAAGGTTTCGGTAGAGAATGAAGCCTCCAATCCCCTCTTCGCAGTTTCTTCGAGGTAATCGTGTTTTCTATGCCTTCTCCTAGTTAGTTTGAAACCTCTCTTGTGATTTGGATATCGCTATTTGGTGTCTTTACACTTTCTTTGAAAATCCTTTGAAAATGAGACGTTGTAAAAGTTTTCTTTTTATAATATTGATGTCATTTTTGTGACCTTCGTTGAGCCCTGGTCACATTGGTGTGATCGAAATTTCAAAGTGAAGTCCTTTTGATGTGGACTTCCAAAACACCATTTTAGCCCCTTTTTAAATTTGAGTGGGTATTTGACCCTGAATGTTGATGTTAATCTTGTCTTTGAAATCTATACTAAATTATCTTCGATTTGGTATATACAGCTCTGCGTTTGGGGCAAAGCACGTGAACTTGAGAGATCTCAAAACGACGATACAAGGAGCTAACAAAGGGAGATAGATAGGTAAGGAGAGTTTATTGTTTGATTTTAGCTTTTGATACCATAGTTGAGGGTCAGGGAACCCAATTATGGTAATGTATGCTTGTCCCTGTTGTGTGCTGGTTTTCAAGAAAAACTTTGTTTTAAACTAATTGGATGTGACATATTATTATTGATGTATGTTTGTTCCTATTGTGTGCTCGCTTTCAAGAAAATATGTGTTTTTAACTAATGGGATGCGATGAATTTGTTATTGATGGATAAAACTATGAATGTTATTGTTGTTGTAATGATTGGATTTTTGGGAAAAGTCTTAATTACAGAGGAGACTCTGCCCAAAATTTTATAATATGTTTTCCTATTTAATTCTTTATTAAATTTTTTTAAATGCGCATGAGAGTGTGTTTTATATATTGTAGTCCTCCTCTTTAATTTAGAATTTTCCTAAAATACCAGTCTCGTGGTAATATGGATTGTGGATGAATGAGATGATATTGATGTCGTTGATGATATTAAAATCGAGATAATGTTGATGTGGTTGATGATATTGAAATTGAGATAATGTTGATGTGGTTGATGATGTTGAAATGAGATAATGTTGATGTGGTTGATGATATTGAAATGAGATAATTTTGATGTGGTTGATGATGTTGAAATGAGATAATGTTAATGTGGTTGATGGTGTTGAAATGATATGATATTGATGTTTATGATGATGATATTGAAATAAAATGATGTTGATGACATTGAGATGAAATGATGTTGATGTTGATAATGACATTGATGAGAGACAATGTTGATGTTGACAATGTCATTACATGCTGTGGATACACATGGGGGGGTGCATGACTAGGTATCCCTGTGGGGAAGGGTTTACAAATTTTAAACATCCCTAGAGAGAAAAAGGGATTGTTTAAAATTCTGGTCCCTATCCATGGTCAATGCATTGATGAGCCAATGGTTGTATGTTGTTTATGTACATGGGGGTGCATGACTTATTATATATCCTTGCAAGGAAGGGTTTACGAATTTTAAGCATCCTTAGAGAGAAAAAGGGATTGTTTAAAATTCCGATCCATATCCACGGCCAGTGCATTGATGGTTCCCATGTTTCATACTTCATAATTGCATGGATACAAATAGAATGGTGGCAGTAAGTATTGGGGGTACTTGGGGGCATATCACTCTGTTTGAAACTTCCTTGAGACTCAGGGCTGATCACAATGGGGGGGGGGAGTGACCTGTGCACGACAGGGTGACCTCGACGAGCTACTGCATCATTTTCCTAAGAGAGGCTATTTCCATGAGGATGATACCACATTGTATTCTGAGTTGAGTCAGGTGCATGCATCATTCTTAGCTTAAATGATTTGAATTGTGGAAAAAGTGGATGACTAGTTTGCTGAGTGTGTGTTGAACTGATTGATTATTGAGAATGATTGTGGTTGTTATTGTTGTTTTCTTTCTAATTGTTGTTATTTGGTGCTTGTTGATTTTGTATAATAAACTCACCCTTGCAATTTTTGTACCGTGTGGTTGGTACCTATAATGATCGTGAACTTTCGTTCGTGGAAGCAAAAGAGTAGCAGTAGGTGACCTTGGAGAGAGATCCTTTTTGTTGGAGCCGCCAAGCCGACGTGATAACGTTGGAATTCATTTTGGGAGAGAGTTGAGTTTTGTTATTAACTCTTTCTTAGTTAATTCCTTGATTCTCTTTAATTGGGCTTGTAAACTCCAAGCTTTTATATATATATATATATATTAAAAGCTAAATTATGTCCTGATATATGAATGATGTGTAATGGTTTAAAATATACATACATATGTATTTATTTATGTATTTGTACGTTGTTTGATAAGGGTATTATCACTAAAAATTCACTCTTATTTTCATGATCAAATTAATGGAGTGTTCATTAAAATTTGAAATTACACATTTAGAGTTAATGATATCGTAGCGACGAGACGGGTCGTTACATAAACCGGGTCATGCAGGTCAATTAGTGACCCACCGATTTGACCAGTGACCCAGTACCCTGATCGAGTTAGTCATCGGGCCAGTTAATGTGCTCCAAAATATACATAAGCATGTATAACATGATGCATGGTGAAAATATAACAATTCGTAGCTTCATCTCTGTCTCACCTCCAGTCCAATGCATCAAGAAAGATGTTCATTAGGGCCATCTATATATAAAAACAATTGAAACAAATCTAGTGAGAAATAAAATTTCTCAGTAGGCAAAACTAAACTAGCAAATAGGTTAGTTCGTTAGTAATTCATCAATAAATTTCAATAAAATTAATATTAGTAAGTAACCATTCAAACTATATATGCATGAGGAAATTCTAGAGTGCACATGGCCTCTACATCTCGTACTGGATGTAGTACATTGCGGTCATCTTACATAAACAATGCATGATCAATTTCAAGTGCACCTGGTCTCTACATCTCGTACTAGATTAGTATTTGATTTTATTTCGTAAATCTCGTACTGGACTCAAAAACATGAATCAATATATATCATTGCATAAAATCCATCATTTTCCTTAATAATACAATCCATGAGCAAATTCATACAACCTCATGGAAAAATTTCATCACAAACATCATAATATACCAAATATATGGCTCAACCACCATACATTATTCAATCAAAGTCATGCCAACTTGTGCATGGCAAAAATAATATCATCAAGATAAAGAACAACATGTTAGTACTCTAACTAGTAAACCATAATATACCTTCCAAAATAATTTCTAATTCCTTTACACTTTCACAAGAAAATTAGAACTTAGTCTAGACCTTATTCTCCTTTCAACTTACCACCCTAATACTTAATCCTTAAAGTTGAACCACTTAAGTATTTAAAACATTTATCCACATATCACTCAACCTCTACTTCTTAAGAATAATTCAAAACAGTCCCACAATATATATATATATATATATATATATAAGCAAACAGTTCAAATGTCATCAAAATCAAGTCCAAATATCACTAATATTCCAGCACTTCAATCATCCACATATCTTACTCTTAAATCTACATAAACAAATCATAAAATACCCTTTAAGGATTTGAAAATTCAGCATAGTATGAACAACCATAAATTTGCACAATTGCACAATAAGGTTAGTCCAACTAATCACTTAATTAAAGATTGAAACCTAGCCTACCTTATGCAAATTTGTGTCCAAATCTTCCAAGTATGTAGTTGCACACTTTAAACCTTTGAAGAAAGGAAATCTTAGGATAGTTTGGAATAAAGAAAAGAAAGGAATAGAAATATAGAATGCTATAGGAATATAGGTCATGATTTTTGGAGACAATAGGAAAATGAAAGCAAGGTGTGTAGAAAATGACAATTGGCCGTGGGCTTAGATTCTAGCATACACGTGCAGTTTTTTTTGTACAAGAGGCTATTTATATTGAGTGAATTAGTTAGGAGTTAGTTTAGTCTTAAAGTAACTAATTAATCATAACCTAAAGAAAATATCTCGTGGCTTTGTCTTTGTTCATTTAATGCATGGTTATCTCCAAATAAAGCAAAGATTCTCTAAGCATAGCTGGCCATTCAACATGTAATGGCTTGTTCAAGAAGCCAAATCTAATTTGTCTTATACTTGGCTGAAAAATTATCTCTTGCACACAAGTTCTAAGGCTTACACGTTTACACACACACATGTTTTTCACTTCCATATTCAATTAATTTTGCTCCAAGTTCACGTATAAGCATGCTTTGTTTTATGTTTTTGTCTCTTTTAATTTAAACCAAGTGTACTTCATGTAGTTTTCAATTACTAAAGTATTTACTTATGTGATCTTAAGCTCCTAGCCAATATCCTCCACGTGCTAGGATTTGTTTCTTCCTTAAATTTGAAAATAATAGGAACACTTCAATACAACCAAGAGGCGGGGTGAATTGGTTGAACCTTGGTAAATTAAAAGTTCAAATCAGAGTTGCCACATGATCTTTATCACTTGAAAACAATTTTGAAACCAAGAATCATTTATTCAATCAAATTCCAATGCCAAGAAATCAATAAGCTGTAAAAAACTTTCTGTGCAAATAATTTGAATCACCACCAAAGATATTTAGAGATGAAGAGAAGAGAAGAAAGATTAGCCACATATTTTTATACTGGTTCACTTCAAACACTATGAAGCTACATCCAGTTCTTCCACTCAACACTAGAGTAGAGTTCCACTATTGAAAAAAAATTATTCTTACAAGATATTACAAGCCTCTCTTTATCAACCCTAGATAAAGTTCAGAAGTCTAAAACACTATTAGACCCTTAGAGACCAAACCCAAACTGAGAACACTACTAAGCTTCCCTTAGAGAAACACTATCTCTAATCATCAAGCAAGTAACCCATTTGCAATAAGCCAATCTTTACAAAAAATCAATTAAAAGAAATACACCTTCAAAGACTAAGGAAAGATTTCACCTGATAATCCAAAGAACATATGCATATGAATGATTCAATCATGTTGAAAGTGAAATTACAAACTTAATGCATTCCTTTCCTTTTGCTTTGAAAACCAATGATGCTTCACTCTTCAAATCAATGACCCATATGAATTGGTGAAGCCACAATGATGTTAGAAACTCAGAAAACTCACTAAAGAAAGCTTATGAACGTTTGTGATTGCTTAGTATACGAATTTCTCAAAGTTACAAAGCACAGAGCAAGAGGTTCTATTTATAATAGTTTTCTAACTGAAAATAATCGATTAAACACGCTCTTGTAATCGATTATTTCGCATTTGTAATCGATTAATCCAAGAATGTAATCGATTAAAGTGCTCCTGATAAGTTCTGGGTTTGAGCTATGAACAATATAATCGATTATTCCGTGAAGTAATCGATTAAACCAGACAGACATGTTTTTATAAATGCATTGAGTAATCGATTACTGAATATGGTAATCGATTAAGACAGACAGTCATGTATTCTCAAATGTACTATGTAATCGATTAAAACGACATGTAATCGATTAAACCAGCTGATCATGTAATCCTTAGGCATAGATGTAATCGATTACGAAATGCTGTAATCGATTAAGACAGTCAGCATGATTTTCTTATTTAAGCCTGTGTAATAGATTAATTCGATATGTAATCGATTACAATGTTCTAGCTTTGTTTTCCAGAAGGCACGAAGAACAAAATAATCGATGCCATCAATCAAATAATCGATTAATTCAGTAAGACTTAATTTTTCCAAAAACTTAGCTTTTTAAATGCCTTACTAGTTAATTGCTTTTACTTAGACCATCAATCTAACAATCCTAGATGAATGATTATGCATGCAATGTTCAATGGATTATCAGATTACTCAACTTCCCTCTTACATAAATCAAATTGATCATCCAAAGCTTCTTTGATACGCTTGCAATGAGGCATGTTGAAAGCACAAAACCACTAAGCTTGAACCTTGTCCATTTATGCATTAGCTCCTCTTTGAATCAAAAAAATTCACTAATCATAACTAAATACATGCTAAACACTTCTAAACTCACCACTTGGATTCATTAGCTTCTATCATACCCTTCTTGTAACCAACTATCATCACATATCCGCAAATAATTTAAACATGAATACAAGCTCAAGATATCAAAAATTTGAGGATGTTACACTTTAAGGACTAAAGGTAATACTTTTCAAATTTAGAAGAATGAAAAAAAATACATTTTACAATTAGAGAGACGAAAATAGTACAAAATATTTTCAAGAGACCAAAATAGAACTTTAATCATTTAAGAGGTACCGAAAACATATTTTACCTTAATGGATCAAAATTGATCCAACATACTTATTTCACATTTAAATCGTTCTTAAATTTATTTTAAAATGTTAAAAATATATTTAAAAAATATTTTGACTGACGTTGGTTTGGGCAATATTCACCTGACATCAGTTAGGGCTAATTTTGACTGACCTTGGTTCAGACGTTTTATGGTCGACCTCATCAAGGCTTGTTTTTCAGTCAACGTTAGTCATGGAAATTTTCGAGCGATGTTGGCTAGATTATTTTTTATTGACCTCAACAAAGTTTTTTTTTAGGTTGACATCAATTGAGGAAGTTTTTGACCAACCTTGGCTTAGGCTATTTTTCAATCAACATCCACCAGAGAAGTTATCGTGACGTTGGTCATTACAGTTTTTGGCCAACCTTGACCATAGTTTTTTTTTTCAATCAACATTTTTCGAGGTAGTTTATGGCCAATGTCGAATGAGGCTATGTTTTGGAAGATGACGACAAGGTTTTTTTCAACCAACATTGGCCAGGGCAATTTTTTGGAAGATGTCGACAAGGTTTTTTTCATCCAACATTGGCCAGGGCAATTTTTTGTTGGATTCAGGGGGATCTATTTAAAGAATGCAAAGGAATTGTGATTCAAGCATTGGTTTTGAGCTTTGAACATGCAATGGATGCCTTGAAGATTAATTAGTGTGAAATGTGTAAGAGAAAAGCAATTCTGGTGATCCAAGTGCATTGCATTCATATCATTCTATAATTCAATCAATTGGGTTCATAAAAATCACAAGGCTTTAGTTAATTGACTAAGTTTTTGATTTGATTCAAAGGTTTTTGGAAAAATACATTCCTACTGGTTTAATCGATTACCTTAAAGACTTAAATCAATTATTTTGTTCTTAGTCTATTCTGGAAAAGCTTTCAAGAACAATGTAATCGATTACCTATCGGAATAATCGATTATTTGACCTTTGTTTATATAAATTGTCTTGTTGAACACTTTAATCGATTATTAATGGGTAGTAATTGATTACATAGCTATATATGATTTTAAGTCGTTCTGGGATAATCGATTACCAAGGTATTATAATCGATTACACAAGCTTAATTGGAAAAGTCGTCTTCCTGCTTTAATCGATTACCAAATTTCGTAATCGATTACACTATATGTAAATGTTTACAAGACTTGTTGGTTTAATCGATTACTACATATAGTAATCGATTACATAGTTCATTCAGTTTTTAAAGACTCCTGCTTTAATCGATTACCAAAGTTTGTAATATTACATAGTGCATTTTGAAATTTGGAGTTTCCTGTCTTAATCGATTACAGGACGGAATAATTGATTATTTTGCTCGTTGCTCATGTCCAGAAACTATGTTGAACATTTTAATTGATTACAAGGTTTATTAAATCGATTACATGAGCGTTTTAACAGATTATTAGGCACGTTTAATCGATTACAGGTAGTTACAAAAGTTTGTTATAAATAGGACTAAGCCTTAGCTGCTTTTCTAACTTTGTGGAACATTACCCATACGTACTTTCTGAGTTTAAATAGTCTTGTGAGCATTCTTAAGTGTTTTCTAAGGGTTTAATTGGTTCTTGCTCCTTTGTGCCTTGATCATGGGTGTTTAACTCATTCTTGGAGCTTGAAACCTTTTCAAGATTAAGGAAAGCTGTGCTAAATGATTTTCATTCAGTCAACCTGATCTGGTAACATCATTATGCATTGCATCATTGGATCATCAGGTTGTTTCTCTCCTTAGTTTGATTGTAATTTTTGTTTTCTATTTTCTTTGTGATTTAACTATTGTAATTGGGTTCTTGCTTGAAACTAGAGAAGGGGTTCTCTAAGTGAAAGAACTGAGTAGTGTTCTCAGGTTCTTGTCTCTTAGAATCTAATAGGGTTTTAGATTTCTGTTCTTTATCTAGGGTTGATAAAAGGAGGCATTGTAATTGATTGTAAGAACTGAAAATTATAATAGTGGAACTCTAACCTAGTGTTGGTTGGAAAAAAACTGGATGTAGCTTCTAGTGTTGAAGTGAACCAATATAAATCTGTTTGTGTTTTGATTCTCTTTCCCTTAACTCACTATATTCATTGTGTTCTTGATTATTTGCTTGACCAACAAAGTCAGTTTTGATTCATTGAATTCCTTGGGGCTGAGCTACTTGATTGAATAAGTTTTCTTGGTTTTGAAAAGTGATAAAGATCCTAGGAACTCTGATTTTGATTAAAGAAATTTTAATATACCAAGGTTTAACCAATTCACCCCTTCTTGGTTAAGTGTGAGATACTCATATTCTTTACATTTTTGGGTGACCTCGGCCAAGTTTTTCTTGGGACAATGTTGGTTAGGTCAACTTTGGCTTACTTCGGCCATTTTTTTTTTGGCTGGTGTTGGTCGAGGCTATTTTTCAACCATTGTTGATTAAGGTAGTGAGGTTGTTTTTCAGCTGACATTGGACAAGGCAATTTTTTTCCATCATCGGCAAATTCTATTTTTAGCCGAAGTCAATATTACTATTTTAAAATATGTTATTTTAAATTAAAAATAATTAATATGCTTGGCACTTTGGTATAATCATTTTTGTTCCTTGATGAAACCAACCATAATGAGAAGTAACTAATGAAAATTGAGTGACATCATTGAGGCCTACATTCATATGGTTTTGCTTGAATCTCTTGATTCTTGTTGCTTGCTTTTTTGGTTGGAAGTGATCAAGGTCATCATTGTTGATTCAGCCATTGACCCTTCTAGCTTACTTAATAAAATTCGTTGCATCTTTGATCCAAACAGGAAAAATCTTGATACTTAATTTAACCTTTAATCGGAAATGTAAAACAATTGATTTCCCAATCTTAGGAATATGGGAACAATTGAGAGATGAAGTCTTGCATTAAGTTTGGGGTTTCTTGTTAGACACCAAAAAATAGATGAAAGGGTGCCTAAGGGTTGCTCAATTGATGAAGTGTTAAAAAAGATCAAAAAATGTTGCTCATCCTTTTCCCATGATGTTAATGCTATGAAAAAAAGAAGAAATTCCAACAAAAAAGAAAAAAAGGAATCAAATGAATAAAGTGGGACTTGGGTGGGGATTAATAATTAGTTTTGGGTTATCAAAGGAACTTGAAGTACAAATCATTATGTCTTGTTGAGTTAAATTGAGTTATATCTATTTGTTCTCATATTTCTAAGATTTTTTGAATCCCAAGGAAAACATTTTTGTTTGTTAGCTTGACCACATTACAAACTCAAAAAGTCCTTAGTGGTCCTTGTTGGCATGCATGTGGACAATGAATTCTAAGAAATGAATAGCAAAATTGATATGTGCAGTGTCCATATGTTGTAGAGGGATACACTTACCTGAATTGTGTGTACTTGAATGATATATACTTTGTGAGGACCAAGGAGCATTGATGTTGATTGCAACTTTCCCATGCATGTTCATGATGAGATTGTGATTGTTACAAGCCAAATCTCGTTGTTTTGCTTCCCTTAAGACTTGAGTAAATTTCTATTTTTGAGTTTTAATTGTTTTAGGATTTGATGTTGTTTCTTGCTTCATTGCTTGAGGACGAGCAATATTCTAAGTTTCGGGTGTCGATAATTGTCACCATTATTTGTATTCTACAAGGCTTTTGGTGCAACTATTAGATACTTCTTATGCTTTTGAACCATGCTTTTAGTCATTTTTAGTTAGTTTTGAATAAATATTTCTGTTAGTTAGGAACTTAGTTTTTATTGCTTTTTTGTGTGATCTTTGGTATTTTTATGTCTAGGCTAAATGTGTTTGTGATCCTTAATAAATACTTAAATTTTGTGGTTTCTCCCTAATATTTTTTTTCTTTGTTTTTGCTGATAAAACAACAATTTTGTTTTTGGTCCTTGAAACTTTTTTTTAGTCTTTGATAAATTAGCGAATTTTGTGTTTACTTCCTGACAAAAAAAATCATTTGTTATTAGTCTTTTTATGTTCCTTAGGCCTCTATTTCAGAAAACTGGGTTTCTCTTATTACCTTCTGCACACAAGACACACCAAATATAATTATCTATTTTGTCTTATTATCTAAGGCACCATTTGGTTTGAGAAAATGCTTGTTGTTTTTATTTTCAATTCCTACTTTGTTTGTTGTATTTTGAAGTTTATTTAGGAAAAAAGTGAAAATGAAAACCAATAAAGAGTTATTTTCATTGTTTCTTATACAAACTTTTGAAGAAAAGAATAAATATAAAGTGGAAATCGAAACTATATAAGGAATTGACATGAGAGAATTGAAATTAAACAATCTATTAAAATTTAACCAGTTTTTTTTAATTAAAAGCAAATCCAAACACATACCTATATAAGGATCCAGGAGAATGCAAGTAGATAATGTCATTTAGTACAAATTCCTCCCTAAGAGTAAAAACATTGACAAAGATATGAACCTTGGTTTGCTGTCAGAAATAATCTACACCAAAGGATTAGCATTAGAAACTGGTTAGTGTGTATCATTATAAAGGTTCCGAAAATGTAACATTATATTTAAATTGTTAAATTACTATACCTTAGGATTATAACATTGTATACCAACTGTTGATAGAAACATAGCTAATACATCAGTGTTAGATATTATTTGTCCATAATATACTTGTTCCTATATTCTTGGAGTCTCATCATTCAAGGCATCTATAAGAGCTTCTTGGTGGTAAACACAAATTGCATAGAAATAAGTAGAGGAAAAATTTATTCTACTAACACTTTGATTAATACATCATTGTTATACAAGACAAAGAAAAATTAGGCACAACGCACCTGAAACTAAAGTTGAGCACATGCAGAATATCCAAAGTTAAACAACACACAATATTCACAGATAACTATGAGTTTGTTTGTGCATTGTAAGAGACTTATCTTCATGTTACTACATAAAGTGTACCATGTGCTATTTATGTTATTTTTCCATCATTATGAAAAAGCACATGCAAAAAATAAAGAGAAAGAACTTATTTTACAAAGAAGCCCACAATATTACTATTAGATATGATTACAGAAAGTAGTATTAGAGATCAACTCTCATGCTTGAACTGTACTTTTCCTTCTTTTTTTTTTTATTTATTTTGGGCTTCAGTTAGTGGTCTAGGCCAAGCTTATCAACTAGCCCGTAGTCAGCTTCTATCAGTTGTAACTAACTTTTACAAGAATTAAAATGCAGTTTATTTTTAATTACACAAATCTTTTTCTTTTCTCTGAATTCTATCAGAATTATAGGTTGATTATGAAATTAGTGATATCATGTAACTACAGTAGTCATGTAACTATAAATCCTTGTATGGATGTTAAATTGTGATATAATCTTATTCCTTATTTTGATTTGGATGTTAAATTGTGATAACTACATAAATCTGATGTAGACCACGGATTAAGGATTTCATATTCAAATCTTGAATTATTTTAGTCTATCTTGTTTCTTTATTTTCTGCTATCTTAATAAGATCTTGATATCAATATCCTGATTCAGATCTTGATATGTGAATCTTGACACAATTTTTTGTTTTTCTTGGTAAATACACGAGTAATGATTATTGTCAAATCTAAAGTGTATAAAGAAACTTTGTAATAAGGAAACAACAATTTGTGAAATATTCTGGCAAAATATAGTTTTTGCTAAGGTACCTATGGATTATGAGAAATCTATCCTTGAAAATTGGACAATATCGATCGCAATGTCCTTGTCTAAGAAGAAAAGTACTTAAAGTTCAATGTCTCAAAATCGTGTCTAATTGAGTCAACCATTGTGTGTGTATATTGATTTGGAGTTTGAATGATAATAAAGAATCCTAACAAGATACTGTGTGTGTATATTGATTCTTATTATATACTTTATTTAAGTTTAGCATTAACTAAAAGAGACTTTTAAGTTAAAAATTATAAATTGAAGAAGTAAAAAAAATGTTATGTCTTTTGTATAATAGTGGTATTAGTATATATAGATGTATAAGTATAATGTAGGTGAAGCTGAAAGTTTTCTACACACACTTTTCCAAATGAACTTCCCATTGCATCCATCATGGTCGGGCCATGTTTGGTAACATCCCATGTGAATGTGACTTCTGTTTTCAAAAACTTAGAGAACATTATGGTCAACTCGACCCCAGCTTACACAGACACATGAAGCTGGCTAATGCTCTCACAAAGTTTTAGCACGCTCAAGAAATACTAAATCCGGCTAATATAATTTTTTTAGCATTTTACCGTGCGTTTGGATACATCATTCAACAGGGTGATTCATTTTTAGTATAACTTGTTATTATTTTTAATCTTGTTTAATATAACTTTTTATAATCTTATTTAGCATAAATTTGTTTGGGTTTGTTTCATTAAGCTTTAGGAATGGTTAATATTCAAGGATTTTTTATTGTTTTGTGTTAAGAAGTTGGATTTTCTTTGGACCCTGATAGTTTGGAATTTGGATTGCATTCTTTTAATTAGGAAATGATCCTTGAGGTAGATTAACAGTTTTACAACATTGCCTGTAATTAGTAATCTTTTAGAAACTTCATATTTGACAATTTTATAGGGGTTTGGACTGGGAAGAAATGGATGCTAACATAGTTGACACCGCTATTACTTCAAGAAAGAGTAAAAGAGAGGAATTTAAGAAGATAATTAAAATTGCTACTGCTTGTGTCATTTATATGATTATGGGTGTAGTAGCATGGTACCATAACAATCATTTTGTTATGGAACCAACCCGTAATTGGGAATTGGAATAACGCAGCCACCTTAATCGTCTCATTAGAGGGTTGACAATATATTGTTTTGAACAACTAAGGGTTAGTAAGAGTGTATTTTTCATGCTTTGTAGAATTTTACAAGAAGGCGATGGATTAGTAAGAACAAGATATGTTCCAATAACTGAAGAGGTGGCGATGTTTTTACATATCCTCGCTCACAACCTTAAGTATAGAGTTGTGCATTGGGATTATTAAAATCTAAAGAAACAATAAGTAGGCAATTCAATAATGTCTTGAGAGTTGTAATGAAAGTGAACAAGGACTATTTGAAGTTTCATACATATAATCTAGAAGGTTCAGAGGCAATTAAATGTAGTTGGTTTGAGGTAAGTTCATCAATAGTAAGGCTAACTAAGTATAAACATTTTTCAGAAACTAAATATATTAATAAACTTGTGTTGTTTGTAGAATTGTGTTGGAGCACTTAATGGAATACATATTCCGGTGTTAGTTTCTCTTGAAGATAGGCCTAGATATTGTAATAGAAAAAGTGATGTCTCTACAAATGTGTTAGCAACTTGTGGTCTAGATTTAAGGTTTATTTATGTGTTGCTTGGATGGGAAGGGTGTGCTGGATTTTCTCGAGTATTATGAGATGCTTTACATCATCAAAATAAACTTGAAATTCCAACTGGTAATATATTTCACAAATAAAATTTTATTTAACTTATGTAGTTCAAGCCTATGATTTTTTTAAACCATTGTAGGTAAGTACTTTCTTGTGGATGCGTGATATAACAATGCTCCTGGATTTTTAGCCCCATATTGAGGGACTAGATATCATCTCAATGAGTGGACTAGAAACACCCCTCAAAATTACAAGGAGTTATTTAATCTCCATCATGCAAGTGCACAAAATGCAGTAGAAAGGTCGTTAAGAACTCCTTCATTTTTTGATATAAAGACACAAATAAAAATTATCAATACTTGCTTTGTGTTACACAATTTTATATGAGATGAGCAGCAAATTGGTCGACTTTTAGAGGCTAAAGATTCAGAGCTTTTATATTTAACTCGACCAACATAAAAAGTTCAAAACAATGTGACAGATGATGTCATAACTATTCAAGTCACTGAATAGTGGACAAGATTTCAAGATACATTAGCAATAAATATGTTTGCTAATTATCAAGTTAGAAGAAACTTTCCTTAGGGAGTGTTTTTTTTATGTAATTTGTTATTGAAGAGAGACTTTTTTATGTACTTGGTTTAATTTTTACATATTGTAACTGCATATCATCTTTTCATTAAACTGAAACTGTATATCATCTTCCAATTTTCCTGCATCATCATCACACATTTTTTCCTCCTTGGAGGTGTTAGACTCATCACAAATTACATGCACTAATTCTTCTACACATAGTGTTCTTTTATTGAAGATCCTATATGCTTTACTTTGTAAAGAGTAACCAAGGAAAATACCTTCATCAACTTTAGCATCGAATTTGCCAAGAGATTCTTTGCCATTATTTAAAACAAAACATTTACAGCCATATGCTCTTAAATGTGAAATGTTTGGCTTCCTTCCTTTGTATAGCTCATAAGTTGTTTTCTTCAAAAGAGGCCTTATAAGAAGTTTATTCAAAGTGTAGCAAACAATGTTCACTACATCAGCCCAAAAATGTTTTGGCAAATTTGTTTCATTAAGAAGAGTTCTAGCACCCTCTTCAAGGGATCTATTTTTCCTTTCCACAACACCATTTTGTTAAGGTGTTCTAAGAGCAAAAAAATTATGGTTTATTCCATATTCTTCACAGAACTTTTCAAAGTTTTCATTTTGGAATTCACCACCATGATCACTTCTTATTGAAACAATGTAGCAAGCTTTTTCATTTTGAATAGTCTTGGCTAATTTCGTAAATGTTGTGAAGGCTTCATTCTTGGTTCTTATGAACAAAGTCCATGTGTATCTAGAAAAATCATCAACAATGACAAGACCATAGTAGTTACCTCCTAGGCTCATTGTTCTTAAAGGACCAAATAAATCCATATGCAATAGCTCAAGGGGTTTTGTAGTTGAAACTACACTTTTGCCTTGAAGACAATCCTTTGTTTGTTTCCCCTTTTGACAAGCATCACATATTTTATCCTTCTCAAACTTGAGCTTAGGTAAGCCAATTACTAAGTCTTTCCTAATGAGCTTATTCATATGATGCATGTTCAAGTGACTTGCTCTTCTATGCCATAACCAAGTATCATTAATTTTACTGATTAGACAAGTAATATTGTGAATAAATGCATGCTCAATGGAAAGTACATAAATGTTACCTCTTCTCTTCCCTATATGTATAATGTCACCATTTTGGCTATCACGTATCAAGCAGCAATTGTTGTTGAAGGAGACATTGAATCCTTTATCACATAATTGACTTATGCTTAGAAGGTTATGCTTTCATCCTTCAAAATATAGAACATTTTTGATTAGTATTCTAATGTTGTCACCTATATTTTCTTCTCCAATTATTTTGCCTTTGTTATTATCACCATAAGTGACAAACCCTTCATCCTTTAGTTTGACATTTGTTAGCATGGATATATCACCTGTCATGTGCTAGAGCACCCACTATCAAGGTACCATATTGATAATTTTGCTCTAAGACACACCTGCAGAATTCAAATCAAGTGTCAAAGAAAGGTACCCAATTGAGGTTGGGTCCGTAGGGGTTAGCTATTTTCTTTTTCTTTGGCACCCAAATGCATTCTCCATTTGGTACATCATATTTTCTAGCAAAACACTTATAAGATGTATGCCCTCTCTTCATGCAATAGTTACAAGTTAGAGCTTTTGATGACTTTTCAAAGTAAGCATTTTGATTAAACTTTGAATTATAAAATCTCCTTTGATTCTTCTGTTTTTGTGGTACAAATACAGTTTTTCCAAAATGTTTTGAACCTTGTTTGTAACCCAATCTAGAAGTATCTCCGGCATATTTTTACACACTTAGTATTTCATCTAAGTTGCATTTTCTCCTATAGAACTTTTTCAAAAGATCAATCAAATAGCTATTTTTAGAAAGTAGTAACATGTACTTTTCTCCTGAACTTCTTTTAAAATCATCAAACTCTTGTAATAATTTGCATTTTTCAATCTTAGAGGAGGAAGAAGGACATGTGCACCCATTAGCCTTGTAATTTGAAAGAAGTTTTCCATTCTCATATTTCAATTTACAAAGATCACTTTGCATTTCTGCAAGTTTGGTAATAAGCCATCTTAAATCTCCTTTAAGCTTGTTGTTAGATTTTGCTAACTTTTGAGCCTCACTATGCATATCATGAAATGCATCAACAATTTGATTGTATTCAGAATTTATCTCAGATTCAGCACTAGAGAACTCTTCATCATTACTTAGAGTTGATGTGAAACAAACATTTTCTTCTTCTTCTTCATTTTTACTAGCTGATCCAAATGTTGTTGATTCATTATCTTCCCAAGCAATATATGCTTTCTTTGGCTTAGCATATTTCCTAATCCTCCTTTCACCTTGTTGCTTCTTTAGAAAAATTGAGCAATCATATTTGATGTGGCCAGGCTTACCACATTCAAAGCATGTAAAGTTGGTGGATTTATTGTTGTTGATGTCCTTTTTGCTGTTGAACTTTGATGACTTTCTGTTTTTGTTTCTCTTTATAAACTTGTTGAACTTCTTTACTATTAAGTTCAGGTTTTCATCACTTTCATCTTCATTACTTGAATCTTCTTGTTTCTCCACACTTGATGATGCAGCTTTTAAAGCTATACTCTTTTGTTTTTTATCTGCATTCCCACAGTGTGTTAATTGAGACATTTCTAACTCATATTCAAGTAGCTTACCAAATAGTTTAGCCATAGACATTTTGGAGAGATCTTTCGATTCTTTGATAGCTGTCACCTTAGGTTGTCATGATCTTGTAAGACATTTCAGAATTTTGATGTTTAACTCTTCAACATCAAAGGTCTTTCCAAGTCCAAGAAGATGATTTACTGTGTGGGTAAACCTTGTTTGAATTTGAGATATGGTCTCTGTGGAATTCATCACAAACATCTCATACTATGAATCAAAGCGTGTTTCCTTGATCTTCGTACATCTTCTATACCTTCATGAGTAACTGTAACGCCTCAAATTACCATATGGTATTTTATTGATTTTTGATGAAAATTCTTTCAACTTGCTTAAAATTATCAAACCAAATTTACTAATAACTGATATTCAAAGAGATTTTCAATGCTGATTAATATTTATTACACTGATGTAATGTAAAATAAGAGTACAATCTGATTTCGATTCTTTTACATGATACAAATAACTAAAACATGCTATCTCAACTGAATACATCCTCAAGCATAACATCTTCAAATAACACATCCTCAAGATGCATGATTCTTTCTTATCATGATGCATGCTTCTCTTTAAACTCTTATCATGTGGTACCACAGTCAACATAGCCCCATCCCTGCGGCACAGAACCGAAACGATCAGTCAGGGCGTCACAGTGTTGCAATAGGATTCTCACCCACTCTCATGTGATCATCATGGGTGGCGTGATTTTCCCACTGCCGAGTCACCCCCCAGCTCAGACTTCTCTTATTTGAACGCTCGAACTCGGTTCCTGCAGCTATCTGACACACCTCCTCTTTGAGGCAACTCTTATACACACCTCCTCTTTGAGGCAACTCTTTATATACACCTCCATTTTGAGGCAACTCTTATGAGACAAATGAAACTTATACATAACTCATTCATTTTATTTTCAACATCAGTTCTCAATCACTGTCTCTTATATCCCATTTAAAAATTCAACATAAATCATTTAAGTATAGAAATTCATAACAACACATGGATTTCATAGAGATTCATAAGATTTTTATTCAAGTACACAACATATCATCCATGTATAGAAACACTCAACAACACATGAAATTTAGAGAAATTCATAGAAACTCTCAGCAACACATGAAACTTCATTCAAGCACTTAATCATGTAACCATAACTCAAGTTTACTATTTCTTAGACACAAATCATATTACACAGAACTTTCAAGCATTTATTTAAACATAAGAAACACTTAAACACTTAAACTATCTTTATCATAAAGCTTCCCCATACATACCTTGTTTTCTTATAAAGCTTGTCAAACTTCTTCCTAAAGGCACCTAGCTTTACACGTGATTCTTCAAGATTGTGGGGTTTCTTTCTTACTTAATTTTAGCTTGGAAAATGAAAGGATGAGAGTGATATGAGGGAGGATATTCACGTGAAGGATATGTAGAGGAAGCTTGGAAAATGACTTGCATTTTAGATCCCCCCCTCCCCCCTTTATATAGTGTTTAGGAAATGATTTAATATTCAAGGACATTTTTGCCCTTCTTAACTAATTTCCCTCATTTAGTTTCATTCTAACTTATTTTTCTCTTATTCCATTAGGTTCTAACTAGATTCATTATTATCTTTTTACTTTATAGAAAAAAAATCTCATAAGTCATAATAACCTTACTTTACACTTGGCTACCACTTTACAAGTGTCTAAGCTCTTGAATCTTCTTCATTCTTCTTGCTTTACAAGTATCCAAGCTCTTGAATCTTCTCAATTCCTCTAGCTTTCACATGGACTTTAGAGAATGAAGGGTAATCTTGCTTCATTTCATGTTATTTTTGTGTATATATGTCATTTTTGATGATGAAGAAAAATCCAATTTCCTTGTGGCTTTACACATGGTATTTTCTAGTAAGAAGTCAAGTTTGATTTGAACTCTTTTACCCAAAGATAATATTGAATAATAGAATTCTAAAGTTTTCCAGAAACTGACTTCAAGTACAGTATAAATTGTTCACAAGCAATCTATACAGAGTGCTACTCGGACTTTACTTACAAGATTGCTTTTATCTTAATTCTGATTGGTCTGTACTATTTTTTATCATCAAAATTACTAAACCATTTTATTAAATAAATCTGGACACCCCACAATTTAGAAAAAATTCTATAGATTTTATTTATTATTTTTCCATATTTTTCCAATGCTTGAATTCTTCTGACTAATGTTTCAAAGTTGTCACCTTATAAAATTCATAGAAATTCTATAAAGATATCTGGTCATATTTTTCCAATGCCAGTCAAGAGTGTTCTGTAATTTCATCAAGTTCTCACAAAATCTCTAAGGATATCTGGTCATTTATGGCCTAAAGAGCATTATGGTAATTTCATCATTCATCATAGGGCATAATTGTCATTTCCACCATAAAATATCTAGCCAAAATATCTAAGGGTATTCTTGTCATTTCCAAAATATCCAAGGGCATTTATGTAATTTTCACCTTAAAATATCTCACTAAAATATCTAGGGGCATTTTTGTACTTTCTATTTTAAGGGAATGACAATATGGTAATTTCTCCTCAAACATTTTTGTAATGTCTCTAAATAATATTTCACCCAAATAATTTAAAAGTAGACCATCCAATCTTCTCATAACCTAATACTTACATCAATAGCTATGCAACAATAATTCATATAATATTTTGACCATAGTTTTTGAAATTTCAGGGTGTTACAGTAACCTCTAACATATCCTACATTTCTTTAGCACTTGTACACCTAACAGTCTTGGAAAACTCATCAGAAGAAAGTGCAGAGGTGATCATATTGCACTATTCTTTTCTCAGCATCTGACATTTCATCCCAATCTTTGGGAATCAATTTACCATCAATAGTTTTTATAGGGACCAAGGGACCCTCATCTATAGCATTCCATGCACTCGGGTCATTAGATTGTATAAAAATCTTCATACGATTTATCCAAAAGCAAAAATGCTCTCCCTCAAACATCGGTGGACAATTTAGGGAGGCACCCTCTTTGAAATTAATCTGAGTAGTGTTCATGTTTCTTATGAAAGAAAATGATCTTGAATAACTTCCAAGAACCAGCTCTTGATACCAATTGAAAATACTATGAACACTTCTTCAAATAACCAAGAGGGGGGGTGAATTGGTTATTACCAACTTTTAAAACTTTTCTTGAGAACAAATTGCGGAATTAATACAAGGATTGTATCACACAATCACCCTCAATCAAAAACATATTTTATTTCAATCTAATATGACCATGAACTGCATGTAATGAATGAAATAGCTCTTATTGATTGCTAATTGATTTCCAACCAAGAATAATGAAAGATATACTAATAAAGATTCAAACACACAGCAATTTGTACCGGTTCACCTCACAAACATGGAGGATACATCCAGTGTCTTCCAACCAACACTAGGTCTGAGTTTTCACTAAATTAAAATATTCTTTACAAGCAATTTATAACAGGTCTTTCTTGTCAAACCCTGACAAAGAATCAAAATCTAAATCCTATAGATTTCTAAGACTAAGAACCAGATAACACTTCTGTGTTCTACCCTCTAGAGAACCCTTCTCTAGAATGCTTGATAGAATCAAATTGATTTATCACAACAAAATTACAAAACAACCCATTATACTCTTAAAAAGAAAGATTCAAGATAGACATAACCTGGATCCTTCATGTATGAATGAATGAGAATGAAATGGATTACCACACGTTCCAGGTTGAATGAATTCTAAAACTAAAAATCACTATCTTAAAAAACTCTTTTCTTCTACACATCTTCATTAGAAAAAACTTAGAAATCTTGATCTTCACTAGATGTGTTTTTCACTCAGAAATCAATCTTTAGAACTCTTAGAAAGCTTAGTATACTTTGTGAAATTCACTCATCTTTTTTAAAGAATTCGTACTGGGTCTATTTATAGAAAACATACTCAACAAGCCTTTTAAAAAACAATTTTAATTAACATAATCGATTAAATTGATGATGTAATCGATTATTTTGCTTATGTAATTGATTAAAGCTTCTACTT
>PYAF01000426.1:0-11891 GCA_007407185.1 Glycine tomentella
GTGGAATCGCGCGCGGGTCGCGTGGAGTAGATTCTGTTGCCTGTTTTAAATTGATTCCTTTCGGATTTGGCACAGAAATTAGCCAAGGAACAGTTGCCTAGTTACCTTAATTAAAATATATGCTTCATATTTGGTTTTGTTTTTAGGCTTAGTTACTGTAATTAGATTTATCTATAAATAAAGGCCTCTAGGACTGACTTAAAGGATCGAGGAATCCAGGAAAGCCTGGAACACCTTCTATATTCTTTCTCTTTCTCATATTTTTATCATTGGAAGTCAAGAATCAAGGCAAGGTCATCAAGAATGTATTATTTGACAGCTTTTGGTTTCTTGAAGCCTATGGCAGGCTAGACTTGTATTGTGGGAAGGCCATGAACTGATATAACTTTAAATTAAAATGCAATATTTTAAAAACTCCCAAAAAAAAATTTGGTTTAACTCGCCCAGGCGAGCTAACCATGTACATAATAGCCGTCTGGGCGAGCATGCGTCTCCTGGCCACAAAACAGCAAGGTAAAAACCAAAATTTCAAAATTCACTTCCACCACTTCACTCTTTATCTTGCTGTGATTTTCTCTTTTCTCCCAAGTTCGCCCAGGCTGCTGCACCCTTCCATTTTCTTGGTTCTTCTTCTTGCTCTTTCCAAGTAAATCCCTCTCTTGCATCAATTAAAATTCTGAACACTATCCCTCTCCATTATACTCTTGTATATACATACTTGCTTGTGTTTTTATTCTCAAAATGTGACTTAGGTTAGAAACCTTTAAATTGATTGTTCTAATGTGCTAAATGTTTTTGCTGAACATAATCAATTGGTTTGCTCCTCCCTCTTATTTCTTTGCAAAAATTTGGTGTCAACTTGTGCCAACATGACCATTTCCATGCACAAAATTGTGTGCACACCAAGTGTTTGGTAATTTGCCACAATGAACTCAGTTTGTAATTGGCACATTGTTAATGCACAAAACATGCTCCATGCTTGTCCTAAACAACTTCCATGTATGCCATTGATCATGACTTAGGCCTAGCATTCAAATAGAGTCATCACTTTTTGCTTTTTGTGTATGTGCATGACTTGTTATTTTGAGCTATAATGGAATGTCACTAAAATGACAACACTATAGGATAGAAAAAATTCCAGCATTTAGTGGTATTTCACCAACATGATTAAAATGGAATACATGGACTGAAATGCTTGATCAAAATGGTGCATTAGAAAAATAGGAAATTTTGCCATTATGTCTTAATGTTAAATAGGCTGCCATCTATCTATTCACTAAAACACCATGCTTGTTAAATGCTAAATCTATTTTTAAGTTGTCATTTCAGATGGCTCCTAAGAAATTACAGGCTAAGAGAGCTCGCAATGAAGGATCCAGTGCACCTCCACTTGAGGATTTCATCTTTGATGAACAAAAATTTAGAAGCAAAGAGCACCAGTTGAGATTTGAAGCCATCAAAAACTGGTCCTTCCTCAAAGAGAGAAGAGTTCAGCTGTTGAATAATGAATATCCCGAATTTACCACCGAACTCGACCAGCGTAGATAGGGACCATTCGCTACACCTTTGCAAAAGTTTGATCCTGAAATTGTCTTAGAGTTTTATGCCAACGCATGGCCATTAGAAGGAGCATTGTTTGATAAGCGCTCATTTGTCAGGGGCCAGTGGATTCCCTATGATGCTGATGCCATAAATCAGTTTCTAGGAAATCCACTAGTCCTCCCAGAAGGACATCTATGTGATTATATGGCTAGGCGTAATAATTTTGATGAAGAGGCTATGATCCAGCTCTTGTGCATACTAGGATGTGACTTTGCACGGAACGTAGCAGGTAATAGGGTATTAATGCGCACAAATATGACTACCCTTACCCAAATATGGATGACCTTTTTGCTAAGTAACATTATGCCTAGTGACCATAACTCTGACCTTCCAATGCTTAAATGTCAACTAGCCTTCAGTTGTATGACTCAGATTAGTATTGATGTAGCTCAAATAATCTTTGATGCAATTCACCAATTTGTGATCTTAGAGCCACCTAGGCATCCACTTAACCCCGAAAGAGCCAATAGGGCACTTGGATTCCTTGCCTTGATTATTGTTTTATGTCAATTATTTGGAATCCAAGTACATCCCTCTAGGACCATCCGACCGTCTATTAATCGTGCTTTCATTGAGAAATATTGTTTAGTTAGACAAGTCGAGCAGCAGCCCGCTCCAAAGCCAGTTTCTTTGGAGTCCATTTCTGCTCATTTGCAAAGAATGGAACTCCAAATGAACATATACATGCAGCACATGGTGGATCAGCAAGCTGCAAACTTCAGAGGCCAGATGCAGTTGAACAAGAGCTTCTATAACTATACTCTTAACCAGCACCGTTAGGATCCCAGCCCCTTTGCATGGCCCACTCCGGAGCAGTTCAGAGCTCATGTAGCATGGCTTGGGGACAGGCCAATATTCCAGGAGGAGGCAGCAGGCTCTAGGGCCCACCAAGATCCTGTAGTAGAAGAAGGACCTTTAGCTACTCAGCAAGCAGCAGAGGGAGGAGAGGCAGTAGATGATTTAGAGCAGGACCTGGCAGCTTATCTTACTGATCTGCAAAATTTGTGACACTACTCTTGATTTATTTTTCGCTTTCTTTACTGCTTTTGAGTACTTTCAGTTACTTTACTTTACTTTATTTACATAATTTCGTTTCATAAATACTTTGCTTATATTTGATGCTAGTTTGTTGAGATATTTTAGTTACATCATTATTTTGTTTTTAGTACGTACGTAAGTTTAGTGTTAAAGCGGTGCACATTTAGGAAAATATTTTGTGCACAAGAAACTCCTTCTTTTTGAAAGATTCCACACACTTTTTGCTTATAAAAATCATTTTTTAAACACAGACAGTGACTTGGAACATAAAATTCTTTTTGGGGCATAAAAATGAAAATTTTTCTTGAAATATATTATGTTTTGAAAAGAATCAACAAAATTTTTGGAAAATTATCTTTAGATCATAACACAACAAAAATAAATTTTTGTAGGAAACCATGAGAAACGAAAAACAAAATAAATGGTTTTTCAGAAAAATCAAATGAAGGCAAGTCTTTTTACATGAAATTGATAAACAACATCAGTGGGAAATATTGATTTGATTTGAACATGAAAACAAACTTTTAAAGCCTAGTAAGTATGTGTGCATCCAAACAGAAATTATATACTGAGAGTCCTCACTATTATAAATTATAGTTAATTTTGCATAAGTTTCTAGTTGTCATAACATATGATTCATGGACATGATTTAGGCCTTCTTTCATGTTAAACATCATTAAAGCCACTAGCCAAAAAGCTACCCCAATATATAATGATTTATCCTTTGCAAAGCCTTTTGAGCCAAACACTTAATATTTTGTTGGCACCCTAACCTAGAATAAGAATTTCCCACCTTACCTTAGGTTAGGAGAGCAAGGAAAGATTTTGTTGAAAATTTTTATCAGTTGGGTAGATGATATGATGAAAAAGACTTTTGCTTGAAAAGGTGGCTATTCATGTGACTCTAAAGCTAAAGAAAAAAGAAAGAAAGAAAGAAAGAAAAGAAAAGAGAAAAAAGGAAATAAAATTCCTTATGATTGAGTAAATAAAAAGAATGATATGAGAAAAATGGATATTTTGGTAGAAAAAGGGAAAAGAAATAGGAAGTGATGATATCATGGTTTTTCTGATCTTTGTTTGCTCTCCTATTCTTAAAGGTAATTTTTGAATATCCAGAAAAACCATAAATTCTTTTCTAGTCAGGCCCACCATAAAAAGCCCTAAAGATCCATGATGATTAGATCCATGATGATTATGAACTATGATTTGATGGGAAATGACTGGCAAATTTGATCTATGAGATATCAGTGATGGAATTGAGAGTAAAACACTTACCTAGGAGCATTAAACACCTAATTGAGAGGTTTTCCTCTGCTTAAATTAGTCAAATGTTTCCTCTGAGGTTCTTTAGAAATGAAATGTACATTGACTTTTAATCTTATTTGATTTCATGAAATTCCATCTTTTTGTAATTTCAAATTCTCAAGGTTAACTACGTCTGAAAATCTTGTTCTGATCAGGCTGAAAAATTGATTCTTTCCAAAGCATGATATTATTACCTTTGCTTGGGGACAAGCAAGATTCTAGGTTGGGGGGAGTTGATAAGTGCCATATTTTAGTAAAAATAGAACTTCCAGGAAGGCACTTATCCGTTGTTTTGATTAAAAACTATTCACAAACTAACCCTAAAAACCTAGTCAAATGGTATGTTGTATTTAGTTAAGTTATGATTTCATGTTTTGAGAAGATTCATCCAAATTAATGATGCATTTTGATAGGTTTGAAGATTCTGAAGTTTCGAGCATATAAAGCCAAGAAAAAAAAAGAAGGTGATCAAAGTAAACATTGAAGTTTCATAAGCAATCCAGGCCCAGCAACAGTCAAAGCCCAAGAAGATTTCTTCAGCATTAAAGATAAGCTCGCCCAGGCAACCAAACCGTGTGTATTTGGCTCGCCCAGGCGAGCTACAAGTTCCAAAAAGATATGTTAAGCTCGCTCAGGCTAGCAAAACATGAAGGAATTGGCTGCCTGGGTGAGTGAAGCAGGCAGGAGGGAAATCCTATAAATAGCCCATGGATTTTGGAGTTTTGGCATGTTCCTTGGCACCAAATTAGCTTCTAAATTCTTGTTTTAAGCTTAGGAATCCTTCTTAGGTTATAGTAGAGAGTTAGGGAAGTGAGAAAAGTGAATTTTGTAGTGGAGACTCTGCCGAAAAGAGGATCGATGACAAGTTGCTTCGTCAGTCATTCTCTTGAGGAAGTTCTTTCAATGAACGCCTAAACTCTCTAAGGATTGGACGTACTCTTCTTATCCCTATGCTTTTTTTAATTTCTATCTATACATTATTCTATTTCTTATCGGTGACTTCATTCTATACTTAATGCGTGATTCTAAGTGATTGCTAGTTTCATGAATTTAAACTCTAAAGGCGACTAGAAAGTAAATTTAGGGTTGGAACCAAATGATTTCACTCATCACGTTACGTTGCTAAGAATAGGGCATAACCTTTTGATCGTATTAAACGCACGATTAGGATCTTAATGCTAGAATAATTTATTTAATATGCGAGGAATCGATATTTCATAGAATATCCTTAGGACCTTAAAATACGAGGAATCGAATTAGGGTCACTCAAAGCGTGCGACAATAAGAATAGAAAGATAATGCATAGGTAAAATTAATTGAAGGGGTAAGTAAGACGAAATCCAATCCTACGCTTCCCTTGACTTAAACTCGTTTATTTATTTCCATAGTTTTTATCTCTGTTTTACGTTACGTCATCAAACAAATGAATCTTCGCTTTAATCATTTGTACATAGACTATTAAACTAATGGATTAAATATTTAAACCAAAGTGAACTCAAATCCTTGTGGAGACGAACCTTATAACTTTTGTAACTTGCAACGATAACATGGTACGCTTGCCACAAATTCCTAACATTAATTCCTATGAGGACATTTTGAAATGGGCTCGTACTGTTGCATTTGATATTGGTTTTGTGGTAGTGATAATCAAGTCCGACACATCAACTGGAAAAAGAGGAAGAACCTCGTTTGTTTTAATTGGTTGTGAAAGGAGTGAAAAATATAGATCATACAACAAAGATTTAGTAAGGGCAATGACTAGCAGTAGAAAATGCAATTGTCCTTTTAAGCTGTGAGCGAAACCAGTCCCAAGAGGTAAAGGGTGGATAGTCAAGTTAATATGTGGGACTCACAATCATGCTTTGGCTAAGTCATTCACTAGACATCCATATGTTGGGCGACTAACTGAGGATGGAAAGACTATTGTTGCTAATATGACAAGGTCCATGGTGAAACCAAAGAATATTCTTCTAACTTTGAAGTAGCACAATGACAATAATTTTACAACAATGAAGCAAGTGTACAATGCACGATATGCATATCGTTCTTCTATAAGAGGCAGTAATACTGAAATGCAACAATTAATAAAGCTTCTTGAACGCGATATATATATCCATTGGCATAGACTAAAGGATGAAAATGTTGTGCATGACATATTTTGGACACATCCAGATTCAATGAAATTGTTCAACGCATGTCATATGGTATTTTTGATAGATAGTACATACAAAACTAATAGGTACAAACTCTATTTACTTGACATTGTTGGTGTCACACCTATTGGGATGACATTTTCAGCTGCATTTGCATATTTGGAAGCCGAACGTATGAACAATGTTATGTGGGCTCTTGAACGCTTTAGAGGCCTTTATCTGAAAACTGAATTTTTCCCTAAGGTCCTCATCAGTCCCACCATCCTCCGTAACTTGGATGTGAGGCTCTTCACGAACATCCTCGGCAGGAACATCCTGCGGAAGAGCTGCACCTACCCGTTGTCTTCGTGTCGATGATGTCGGCCTTCAACGTTCACGAGCATCCTCAACAGCAGCTGGCGCATCCTCAGGAACTGATGTATCTCTACCTAATGTTCTGTCAACTACTCTACCTAAAGCCTGATGCAAGCCTCTTGTTTTACCATTGTAACGACCTAAATTTATTCTAGATATTATATTTTATTTGGCTTAAATTTTTAAGAAAATCGTTAGATAATTATTGTTTTTATTTTTACTGAATGAAATCATAGTATAAATTCTAACATGTATAGATTATGGAAATTATTAAACTTATACATATAATAGAAGCCACAATCCTTTGATACATATTTCATTTAGGTCCCTCATATTTGATACACCATAGTCACACTAGTTAGAATTATTATTTATGTAAAAAAAACCTACAACACATGTCTTCATTTTAAAAGTTCTCTCCCAAGCTCCCTTCTTTGCTGACCAAGTTAATTGGTTCCATAGGTGGTTGTGAGTAAGCAGAAGCGAACTGTAGGAATATGTCATAAGGATTAAAAAGTTCATTAGGTATAGAAATTGGAAAGTGAGTGCCAAAATAAATATATGCACATATAACAGGGTGCGTGGTTATGATATAACAGTTCCTTTCTTCATCAAGGTACCACTCCAGATTGCGCATCAAGGAATATGATTATTAAGGCCATCTAAAAACATGAAATAATTTTTGTGAGAAATAAAATTTCTCAGTACGCAAAACTAAACCACCAAAAACGTTAGTCTGTCAATAAATCATCAATATATTTAAAAACAATCATAAAATAATTATGCAAACTATATGAATGCATGAAATGAATTTCTTAGGGTGCACATGGCCTCTACATATCGTATTGTATGTAGCTACATCTCATTCTGAATGTAGAAATGTTGTGGCCGTCTTACGCTAGTCATGCATGTCATTCCATGTATTTGCACTTGGACTCTACATCTCGTACTGGATGTAGTCTGAAACTATGTTTCACAAATCTCGTACTGAACTTGGAAACACGAAATCAACATATCATCACATAAAAAATCATCCATAAATAAATATATAGGATATCCGGGATGTCAACCCAGCCCTCTCGATCATCAATAAGGTAGTTTATCCAGGATGCCAACCCAGCCATTTTAGTCATCAAGAAGAGTCTGTCCGGGATCCCAACCCGGCCATCTTAGTCATCAATAAGAGTCTGTTCGGGATCCCAACCCGGCCATCTTAGTCATCAAAAAGAGTATGTCTGGGATACCAACCCGGCCATCTTAGTCATCAATAAGAGTCTATCCGGGATACCAACCCGGCCATCTTACTCCCCTTGCACCTATCGCCTTACTACTTCATCCTCAAATTTGATCATTTAAACATGTAAACCATTTATCTACATACCACTCAACCACTACTTCTACCAAACAGTATAAGAATAAAAAAAATGAACAAACAACCTAAAGATCATCAATTCTCTTCCAAAAATTATCGAATATCATTCCAAATATCAATAATATTTCAGCCTATAAATCAACATTACCACATTGTAAAATAACCTTCAAATGACATGAAATTCCAGCCTAAATAATGGCCATAAATTTGCACATTTGAACATGTAAATTAGTCCAAATAAATTCTTAACTAAAGATTGAAGCCTAGCCTACCTCAAGTGAGTTTTGATTCTTGAAGAGGAATGGAGTAAAGGTTGTCTTCCTTGCGAAAATCCTCTAAGGAATGATGTCTTGAAAGAAGAAACTGGCTGATGGGTGAAGTGGTAGAGAGAAGGCTCGATTAAAGGAAATAGAAAAGCATCGTGCAAGAAACCCGTAGTAGTATGATAGATTTTGAAAGCTGAAGTTTACGTGCAGAATTTTCTTGAATGAATGCCAAGGCTATTTATACTAATTGATTTAGTTAGGAGGGAAGATAATTGGTTAGAAAGAAACTTAGTTAGTAGTTAATTCAGTTCTAAATTGACTAAGTCATTACAAATTAAGAAAATATCTAGATTTTCTTTATCTAATCATCATTACCAATATTCCCTTCATTAATGGCATATGTGCACATAGCTGCCACATGGATAGCCCTAAAAGATTATTCAAGAAGCTTGGACTTAGCTTGTCTCATTCTCTTTATTCATTGACTTCACCTTGACTTTGGTTTGCCAAATATTACTTCTATTAGTTCACTTAGCCAAGCATATTTTTATTGCTAAAGCACATACGTGAAGGGCTTAGGAACATTCATTCACTTTTAAATGGTCCAAGTTTTGGCTTAATTTTCTAGCATTTGTGCTAAAGTTTTAGGAGTTACCAATTGCCAAAAATGTTTCATAGTACATGGTTCGGTCATTGACTACTAGTCCAAAAATTCTCATCCTACTTCCATAGTTAAATTATAAATATAACTCATAATAAAATTTTGAGGATGAACATAGAGAATTAAAGAGAGTGAGGGAAATGGGACATAGTTTATCATAAAAGGTTTATCAATACAGTGAGGGAAATGGGGTTAAAGACTATACGTTTCATAGTTTATCAATATTTCTTCCCAGAATTACCCATATACCTATTCATGTCATTGAATGCTTGTGCTAGGTTTGGTCTAGTGCATACCATAACATACATGAGACTATCCTACAATACTTGCATAAGGAACACAAGACATGTATTCCTTCTCTGATTCTAATTAAGTAGGGCAAAAGAACCAAAATAATATTTTTTTAATAAATATTTACGAATAAGGGGCGGTTTCATAATTATTTACAAAAATGGGGCTGTGTAACATGCCTGGATTAGGCATGTTACAACACGTCTAGATTGGGCGTGTTGTAACATGCCTAATCCAGGCGTGTTGTAACATGCCTAATCCAGGCATGTTACAGCTGCCCCATTTCTATAAATAAGGGCCCCCCTCCCCATTTCCTTCATATCCTGGCTTCCAGTGTTCTCTGTCTCTGCTAAATTGCCAACCATTCTGGTGTTTTTTCATTTTTCAGAGAGTTTTGAAGGTGTTGTGAGTGACAAGAGTTCAACTGGTAATTCTGTTATCGTCGTCTTATATTGGAATGGAAGAAAATATCAAGGCCAACAGGGTGTCATTTTTGAAGGGGAAACACGAGGAACGACTGTGAGACGTACATCAACCCTTACTGAATTGCATGAAAAAATATGTCAAAAATTACGTCTGAATAGCAACCAGTCAATCACTTTACTGACGGGAAGATTATGGCAACACGAGAAGTTCATGGGGTTTCAAATAATGGATGATGAAGACGTGGAGTTGGTACTAGATGAATTTTGCAACCAGGGAAGGAAAGATTTTTTGGAGTTGTACGTGGATCTTACAGGAGTTGAGGATGTTGTTTTACCCCTCCAGCAGTTCCACATCGTACATCATCATATGCTGCTGGAGAGGCATAGCATGTTGCTGGAGGGGCACCATTTGTTGGCGGAGAGGTAAACGTGTCTCAGGAGGATTCACATGACCCAACTTGGGTCATGGATGAGGATGAAGAGGATGACGATGATGAAAATATCGCAATGGAAGATCGGCTTCTTGAGGAGGATGCTAGTGCGTCGGATGAGGATGAGGATGCTGGTGTGCATCAGGAAGATGTTAATGTCGGGCCATCTCAAACTCGTCATCATGCGGAGGGTGGTTCGAGTCAACCAGAACAAGGTAAATAAGCTGACGATGTGAATTAGAATGTTTTGTCATTTAATTTGTTTTATATTGTTTGTTAATATGCTTTTGAATGTCCATTAAATGATGTTATTTTGTTAGGTTAAATAAGTGTATGCTGTTTAACCGAAAGTGTTTGTGCTATATTGTTTGGGTTAAATAGTTAGGGTTTGGTTGGGGTATACGGCTTCGTGTTGAGGTGTAGGGTTTGGTTCGGGTTTTGGGATTTCTGTTGAGGTGTAGGGTTTGATTGGGGTTTAGGGTTAGGGTATTCGAATGAGGGGTTAGGGTTGTGTCGGCAATCGTGCATGGTGTTTAGGGTTTGGATGGTTTGGTTGGGGTTTAAGGAGTTGTGTTGAGTTTAGGGTTTGGTTGGGGTTTAGGGCTTGCTGTTGAGGTGCAGGGTTTGATTGGGGTTTATGGTTTGGGTATTCGGGTGAGGGGTTAAGGTTGTATCGGCAGGCGTACATGGTGTTTAGGGTTAGGGTTGAAGTTGATTTCTTTTTAGCTATTTTTTTGTAGATATTTATAAACGTTAAGTGATTCATTTTTTGGTAAGAATTTGTGTTGCTAGTGCTTTTTAGTTGATATTGTTAATTAAACTGACGTTCAATGTGCAGCTGCTGAGGTGATTCCTTTCTGGTAAGGAATTCCTCATTATACATATATTGATTGGAGTTACCCACCCAAACAAGACTCTTTTAGCGGTTCCGGTTCTGGTTCGGGTTCAGGATCAGTGCAGGGTCCGTGGCAACTAGGGGATGATTTGTTTGTCAAACAAGAATTTGACTCAAAAAAGGAAGCACAATTAGCAGTGAAGCATAACTTGATGAAGGAGCATCAAGAAGCAATTGTGGTAGAGAGCAAGCCTGACAAGTTTTCCATGAAGTGTGTTGCGCATAGTGATGGTTGCCCTTGGAGGGTTAGGGTTATTAAACCAGTTTTCCGAGAGAACTGGGTTGTTTCAAAATGGGGTGGAAAACACAGTTGCTTGAATGATCATATTTCACATGGTCACAGACAGCTTGATGCTGACGTAATTGCTTCACTGGTTGTTGGTAGGTTTTAATTTACTGTGATGCATTTCGAAGAAATATTTGTTTTCTAAGCATGTTGTTGATGTGATTGTTAACTTTTTTTTTTAGGAATGATTAAGGAGGAACCATCAGTGTCAATCTCATTGGTTCAAGAGAGGATTACCAACACATTCAGATTTAAAGTTTCTTATCGAAAGGCCTGGTATGCGAAGCAGAAAGCAATGGCAATGGTTTATGGGGACTGGGTAGAATCTTATGCATTCTTGCCCAGGTGGTGTAACTACATGCTTCGTTTTGCCCCAGGTTCTTATTTTGATATTCAAACAAATGATTACTTTGTTGGAAATCGGCTGGTACGGGCAAAGCGCGTGTTTCATCGCATATTTTGGACTTTTGGACAGTGTTGCGAGGCATTTAACTATTGCAAGCTGATCATCCAAGTTGATGGGACTCATTTATATGGCAAATATAAAGGAAAATTGTTGGTTGCGACAACTCAGGATGGTAATAATGAATGCGTTTCTTTGGCGTTTGCCGTGGTTGAGGGGGAGACGCTGGAAGCTTGGAATTACTTCCTTTCTAACATTCGCTTCCACGTTACTCGCATGCAAAATATATGCCTCATTTCAGATCGCCACCGGAGCATCATATCTGCTGTTCAAAGTCATCCTGGTTGGCAACCACCTTTTGCGCATCATGTGTTTTGCCTGCGCCACATTGTCAGCAATTTTAATCAAA
>PYAF01000426.1:21747-32585 GCA_007407185.1 Glycine tomentella
TAATAGGGTTTTAGATCTCTGAACCTTATCTAGGGTTGATAAGGAGAAGCTTGTAATTGCTTGTAAGAATATTATTTACAATAGTGGAACTCTACTCTAGTGTTGAGTAGAAGAAAACTGGATGTAGCCTCATAGTGTTTGAGGTGAACCAGTATAAATCTTGTGTGTTCATTGATATTCTGTATGTTTGATTAGTTTCTTTGTGAATTCTATTTTACATCTTGTTTCTTGAAGCATTACAAGTATTGGATTGATCTTGGATAAAGAATCTTGATTGTATTTGTGATAAAGATCCAAAGGGAAAAGAAACTCTGATTTTGAAACTCTAATTTTAATTACCCAAAAAGTTTTAAGTTACCAAGGCCAACCAATTCACCCCCCTCTTGGTTAAGTGTGAAGTGTTTCCATATTTTACATAGTGATCAGAACCAGCTTGAAGCACCTGATGAGACTCATCAGGTACTTCAAATGCAACCTCAAAATTAGAATTAAACACTAGTTAAGGAGTCTGACTGGACGAGTCAGAACCATCTGAAGCAATTGAAAACCACAACACCCAAAAGTCTCAAAGACAAATCATAGCACTTGAAAGATATGACTTTAATAATATAGTGTCTTATGCGTTACAAGTATCATAAGAAATTGATTCATTTGAACTAAACACTTATTAATATCCTATTCTGAAGCTAAAGAGTGGACAATGGCTATGAATGAAGAGATGGAATCCCTTAAAAAAAAACCAGACTTGAGATTTAGTTGAATTACTTGAAGGCAAACGAGTAATGGGGTGCAGCTAGATCTTCAAGAAGAAATATGGGTTGTCCAGCAATAAAGTCATCAAGTATAAAATACGTTTGGTAGCAAAAGGCTATAGTCAGAAAGAAGGAGTGGATTACAACGAGATCTTCTCTCTAGTAGTTCGACATACTTCAATAAGTGTTTGATTTGCTCTTGTAGCAACTGTGGATATGAAGTTAGAGCAACTCGATGTCAAAACAACCTTTCTCCATGGAAGATTAAAGGAATGCATTTTGATGCAACAACTCGAAGGTTTTGAGGTGAAAGGAAAGAAAAATTATGTCTGAAGGTTGAATAGGCCTTTTTTTGGGCTAAAGCAATCTCTAAGGTAGTGGTACAAGAGATTTAGCGAGTTCATTGTTTCTCATGGGTACAACATATGTCCCTTTGATTCATGTGTCAATCATGGTAAGGTGGAGGATGGTTCCCACATCTATCTGCTACTCTATATGGATGACATGCTTGTAGCATCTCAACACAAGTATGAATTTTAGAATCTGAAGTCATTACTCAATAATGAATTTGAGATGAAAGATATGAGAGCTGCAGAAAATATTTTGGGTATAGAGATCAAGAAATATCAATTCTAAGAATCTTTTCTTATGTCAAAAGAAATACATTTAGAAAGTGCTAAATCTTTTTCGGATGGCATTCACAAAAACAGTTTGTACTCCTTTGATAGCGTTCATTTGTCTCACTGAACTCAATGCACTTAGTCAGAATTAGAAAAGCAATACATGTCTCGTGTTCCTTATGCAATTGTTGTAGGTAGTCTCATGTATGCAATGGTGTGCACGAGATCAGACCTAGCATAAGCACTCAACAGGGCGAGTAGGTATATGGCTAAACCTGGGAAGGAACACAGGTAAGCTGTGAAATGTATATTCAGGTACCTCAAGGGTACATATGATATTGGATTGGTCTGTCAAGGTGACACATCTTGTTCCCTTGCTGGATATTCATATTCTAATCACGCTGCAAATTTGGATGCAAGACAATCTGTGACAGGGTATGCATTCACAATTGGCAATTCTCTTATCATTTTCTATGATAGTCTGAGGGCAATTTGTTTACCCAAGGATTAAGTCCATCATGAAGGACTAAACATATTGACATCATATACCACTTCATCCAGACTGAGAAGAGGATTATAGTCCAAAAAATAGATACAAAGAAGAATCCAACCAATACGTTCACAAAGCCTGTTCCTCGAAGCAAGTTATTCATTTTCTGGATCTACTCAATGTAGATTGTTGGGAATAAAATTGTGTTACTTATAATTCAAACTTGTTACTGAACCAAGGCAAAGATTGTTGGAAGAAGGAGTGAATGACACTGAAAGAGGTAACTGGATGACACAGTTTGTATCTCTAGTCTAGTCCGTTGTGCGAGAATCTATCTTTTGTCCAGTGGCGCGTCTTGTCTAGTCTATGTAACATCCCAAAACTATCCAATAATAATATAGAAAGATTACCTAAATATATCTTTTAGTAAAAGAAAATGGTAAGTTGTTATAATTTTTTTAGTAAAAGAAAATATTAAAGATGTTAGTATAATAATTTATTAGATAATTGGTTTAAAGACTATAATAATAAAAAAAAAAGAAATTGGCTTTAGCCAATTTAAAGCCACTAAACGTGAATTGTTTCACGTAAATTATTAGTTTAGTTAGAACAAAAATATAAAGAAAAAGAAATGGTGGTTAGTTATATTTTAAATAATAATAAGTAAAGATATTAATAAAGAAAGGTTGGTTAAACAAATTTCAAAATCTAATTTCAAATTAAGTATAACACTTATATAAGGATAGACAATTCATTTTCCTAAAATCACACAAACGGTTTCTCTTGACATTTAGTGGGTTGTTCAACGACTGAAAAAAGGAAGAAAGCGAGGAAATTCTATCAATGAATGGTAGATGAGAAGAAAAACAATGAAGAGCATGAATTACTTGCTTCAAGAAGTGACCAAAATAATTTTTTAAAAAACTTTTGTGGTATAGTTCTTTAAAAGAAAGTGTTTTGTATTCTTGATATAAATAATTTAGTATTCTTGATATAAATAATTTAGACCAACAAAATTCTGATTGGTAGACTTCTTCGAGAATCCATTAAGCATATTTTCAACGATTGAATTATTTTCACTAAACAAGGGTTGTTGTGGTGATATTTATTATTTGGTACTTCTTGTTCATGTATCGAATTGACAATCAAAGAAGAGAAATACGGATTATGAGTGTTTTTACTTATTTAGAATGATAAAAGGAAATTCACACGACACAAATTCCATTAAAATTGCTAAAGGAGTTTTCAATTGTAAACTTACATGAATTGGAGTTTTTTTTTTCCTTTAAATCACATATTGCTCAAATAAAAACATAAATGTGGTTGCATTTGGTCTAATATTATAATATCCTTATAAATTAAAGTGCAAGACAATAGTAAGGGAGTATATACTTGTAAATGTTGATTTAAATTGATTTCACCTTTTGATATTTGTTTCTTGTGCCTTGCATTTGAATGATTGAATATGTGTTTGTTTATATATATATATATATATATATATATATATATATATTTATGAGATACTTTTATTTGGGATGGAAAAGATTTTGGATACCAAAAAATTGAGTCTAGTGATTATAGGAATCATTGAGTTGTGTTTGTGATGTTTATTTAATTGCATTGAGGTGTTAATGTTTATTTAAATATTTTATTTATTGAGAATGTTATGGGAATAAATTGTGATTGTTTTAATTTGACTTTATTGGAACATATCTTATTTTAAATTTACTATGTCTACCATGATTGATTTTTCTGATTAATGAGCCAGCTGAAAACAACACTATTTGTGAATTCCTTTTTTATAACTTGTTTTATTCACTGAGATTATAATCTCATTTTTATAAGTGTTGTTTTCAGAGCACAAAGAAGAAGTTGTTAAGTTTGAGTAGATTTGAAGACATAGTTTTCTTAGTTACATTTACTTTAGATTGGTTAGTACTTCAGAATAAGATGTCAGATGCTACTTGTATTATATTTTAGTGTTCGTTTAGTTTAGATGTCTATATTTGAGGATAATATTTTTTTATTTATTTATGTAAAGACTCTTTTATTTGATTTTTATATTTTATACAATAGGTATTTTCAGACTATTATGATTTTGAGATTTCAATACTCTTTTTAGTATGTTTTTATTTTGTGTTGTTAATGAAGAGCATTACAGTCTACCTATGCATCGTCCAATCTATTTAGCTAGTCTATTTAGATAATTCATTAACTGTGTTTTGTGTTGTGATTGTTTTACCTGTTGTAGTCATTTTTGGTTATTCTATTATATTTGCACGCTCTTATAAGAGGAGTTAGTTAGTAAGGTTCAAGTAATCGAGTTAGAGAGAGAGAGTTATATGTTATTTCTGTTAATTGCGATAAAACTTCCATTGTTTTTTGCTATTTCTCTTCTCATTTTATCATTTATTTGCATATTTCTCAGTCTTAAATCCAAAATTTATTTATGATGACACTTTTTGTGGCTGTCCTTGTATTTGTTGTTGCAAATATTAGGTTATGTTGATGACTAAGCTTATGTTTGGTTTAAAGTTACAATATTATTTTTGCAAATTCAAATATAAAATTATGCATTTTAATGCATGAATATAGAAGGAAAGATTTGTTGCTTCTAGAGTAAAAGTACTTTTGACCTCTCCTAAACTTTAATCCAAACATGCACTAGGTCATGTTTGTTTGTTATTTTTTCCCAATAAAATAAGGAGTTTACTATATGTGCAATTGAGATTGTGCCACTTTGTAGACAACCAAACTTTGAGATTGCTAATAGAGGAACACCATTGAGGATGGGTGAAGACAAAAGAACGATGCCAGACACTGATCATAAGTCCGATCAAGTAAAACAATTATTTACACCATTGTCACTATTTGGAAGAAAAGAATGCATATTGTTACTGCATTGTTGCTTTTAATGACTGTAATGTTGTTTGGACAATTCTCCTTTCTTCTATTATTGTGAATTTCTTCATGTCTTATGGAGAATCATATTTTGACAATGAAGGAGAAAGTTGTGACTTTGTTGACCATTTAGGTTTTCAAATTCTTTTAATTAGTTGTGCATACTCTGTTACCTGCATGAGCTTGATAAGCAAATAAACACGAATGTCCATGAGCAATAGTGGATATTTGCAAAAAAAAAATAAAAAAATCTTAAAAATATTTTAAAAAACACTTTTATCATGATATCTATTTTTCTAATATTTTCTTTCAAAAAATAATTTTAATAGCTACAACTAAAATTATTCAAATATTCTACACAATTAAAAATATTCATGGATAAGCCTTAAAAAATAATAAAAAAATGAATAATTTTTTTTTGAGCTTCAAACAAAATTATCTAAAATTTACTTTACAAAATATAAATAAAAACAAAGCTACACTAAAATAAAAATCTAAATAAAATTATGCTCCAAAACATAAATAAAATTATAATAAAGAGTAATTAAATATTTTGATAGTGATGGATAATGGATACCCTCCAAAGTATCATGATATACTCCAAAATATGAGTACAAGAAAAAAGTATAATAAAAAAAGACCATGATATCTGCAGTGTCTTGCTAACAAGTAGTGAAAATATCTACATCCGTTATCCAAGGATATCTATTAAGTATATTCAATTTTTTTATCCGTTACGAATTTTATCTACATATATTCCTGATGTGAATTTTTTTCATCCCTAATTGGAAACTTCACCTAAGTTAAAATGGTAAATTACATTCATAGTAATAAAAAAAGTGATGTTTCTTTTTTCAGTAAAAGAAAAGTTAAAATTATAAAACAAAATACAAAAATTGGAAAACTTTATTCCATCAGTTTTAACTTAGAATAAAACGAAAACTACATAATTTTGGAAATAATATAATTTATTTAGTCTATTATAATTAAATAATATAAACAAAAAAATAAATCTATTATTTCTTAATATGTAATACCAAAATTTATAAAAAAAAGCATAAAAAACATGATCACAAAAAAATTAAGAATTAAAGTTTCTCATGTTACATGAAATAAATTTTTCTCCTATATACAAAATTACTAGTTATTGGTTAACTTTTTAATAAAAAAAAATACAATAAAAAAAGATACTTCATACAACAATGATATCTCCTAAAATTAAGAAATATTATTTTTTATTCAGTTATAAGAGAGAAGACTTGCTTGAGAGGAGACTTACCCTGAATACAAAATTACTTAGTTTTGATGCATAGGAGAAAAATTTATTTAATGTAAAACGAAAAACTTTAATCCAAAAAATTAAATTAAACACGACCAAAATTCTATTAACCATTAACGTAAGCAAACACACTCACACGCTTGAATTTCAAATGGCGAAGGAAAAACATAATTTCCCGCATAAAATTTGATTTGGCTTCGGTCCCCAATCTTTGTGTAACCCAAACACGCCTGAATGGAGCCTTCAAAGACCAACGCACAATCGGAAGAAGACGACACCGTGGCGCTGAGAAAGAAGAGGGCGCGGCGCGTGAGCTTTGCGGACAACGAAATCACCTCCGTCCATGTCTTCCGCCGCGACGACGACTCCAGTTCCTCTCCCTCCGAACCCCCTTCTTCTTCCGATCCCTCCGTCCTAGGGTTTTTCCGCGACCTCGCCTCCGACAGCGACGACGACGAACAGCCGCAACTCGACGACGAAGCCGAAGCCGCAAACTCCTTCCTCCGCCCAATCGGCTCCCCCTCCCCCGGCGGAAGCACTACCGCCGACGACGCCGACTGTGAGCTCTATCTCTTTTCGTTTCTCTTTGTCCAGTTTTGCTTATTAACGAGTAAATTACACAAATCATCCTTGAAGTTTCGTGAAATTACACAAATTCTCCCTGAAATCTGACTTAGAGGGGAGTCCAGTGTAATGTTTTTCAAAGAGCATATAGAAGCAAGAGAGGTTTGTGTAATTTCACAAAATATAAGGGATAATTAGTGTGATTTACTTTTTATTAATTCAATTTCGTTGCTTCTGATGTACTTACTTACTGCGCAGATGATGATGATGATGATTTTCGCGGCCCGGTGTCGGCGCATTTCATCCGACCGGATCGGTTATCGGACTCAGGCGTCTCGGACGACGTGACGATGGACTCGACGGCATTCTCGCTGCACTACCGGAGTCTCGCTCGCTCGGACTCCGGCGACATCAAGACGCGCCAGTTCGGCGGGATCACGACACCGAGCTCTCAGGGAAGCTACATGGAGCTCACGGAGGCAAAGAAGAGGCCTGGCGAAGTGGTGCTGGACGCGGATAGCGCTGGCAGAGACTCCAACGACATGAGCATCGACGGAGACCACCAAATGAGTTTTGGATACAACATACTCTCTCCTGCGTTTGATGCTGCTGCATTTTTGGCAGCAGAAGAAGCACCTAAGGACTCACCACAACACAACTTGGAAGGTTCGCTTGTTTCGCCAGTCACTCACCTTCACCAGATACAACCTTCTGATTTTTCAATCAAGGTGAGAATTAATTGCGTTTTCTTTAGTAACTACTTCTAGTTTAGGAGTTTTTTTTTTAGTTTGAGTGCGTGGTGTCACTTTTGTGTGCATGTTGTATGTGTTTTGATTTGATTGATAGAATCAAGTTGTAGGTTTGTATGGTTTATTACTATATTTATGATGACACTTTTGTAGCTATCCTTGTATTATTTGCTGTTAAAATGTTAGGTTACATTCAGGCTTAAGCTTATGTTTGTTTTAAAGTTACAAAAAGTACTTTTGCAAATTCTAATACCATATTGTGCGTTTCAATGCATGAATTGAGAAGGAAAGCTTTGTTGCTTCTAGAGTAAAAGTACTTTTGAACGCTCCCACTATAATCCAAACATGCACTAAGTCATGTTTGTTTGTTTTTTTCTTCTTCAGGAAAATAAGGAGTTTACTGTAGGTGCAATTGAGATTGTGCCAGTTTGTAGACAACTGGACTTTGAGAATGCTAATAGAGGAACACCACTGAGGGTGGATGAATACAAAGGAACGGTGTCAGACACCGATCATAAGTCTGATCAAGTAAACCGATATCCAATACATGGGTCTACGCCATTGTCACTGTCTGGAAGAAAACTATTAGTTATGAGGTCTCCTGATCCATCCAGGCATGCTGGAAATATAACTCAACCTTTAGTGCAATCTGGTTTGTTTGTTCCAGAGGTCTGTGTTGCACATGGTGCAACGCCATCTTCTGTACATAGAAGCATTTTGAAGATGAAAAATCTTGAGACTACTCCTGCCATGTCAGGTCTCAAAGAAGGAATGGACAGATTGAAAGCTAGATTATCAAAATACTCTCCTGGATTTTCTCTGTCAAATAAAAAAGATCGTGAATACAAGCAAGATGAAAGTCGCCAAACACCTTTAGGGGAAAAACTGTTTAGTTTAACTCCAGATAGTAACGTGTATAAAGGCTTGGTTGATAGCAATGATCGTGGAATTCAGTCTTTTAAAAATATTTGCAAATCAAGTCAAAATGAAGAGACTGTGGATGCCAAAATAGATGAGAAAAACTTAAGTTTGATTTCAGCTCAGGTTTCTTACAGTGATGAAAATCCTAAGGTTGTGGAAATGGGAGCTTCTCCCTCACAGATGACTCATTTAATGAAGGTGGTAGATGTGGACCTGGCAGATAGCAAGGTTGAGAAAGGGAAAGATAAGATTCCTGTTCCAAGTCCTCCCATCCAAGAGGTAACACCTCAGTTGCGCTCCCTGCAAGACCCACCCAGTATGCAAGACTTGTCTCCCAAGGGTAACTTAGACGGTCATAGTCTTGATAACAGCTACCATTTAACACTCCAAGTAGCTCAGAGCCCTCTTGCTCTTCCGAAAGCAGGTATTTATATTTCTTCTGGGAAGAAACTGCAAGACCCACCCAATATGCAAGACTTGACTCCCAAGGGTAACTTAGATGGTCATGGTCTTGATAATAGCTACCATTCAGCAATCCAATTAGCTCAGAGCCCTCTTACCAAATCAGGTATTAATATTTCTTCTGGGAAGAAACTGCAAGATCCACCCAATATGCAAGACTTGTCTCCCAAGGGTAACTTAGATGGTTGTGGTCTTGATAATAGCTACCATTCAGCACTCCAAGTAGCTCAGAGCCCTATTACCAAATCAGGTATTAATATTTCTTCTGGGAATAAAAGGAAAGGTATTGAGATACTAAGCAATGAAGACAATATAGATAAAATAGGGAGGACTGACAGAAGTCCAGATGTTCATAAAAGTGGGAATGGTGACCTACAGTTACTTTTGGAGCAAACAGGTTATATGAGAAGTGAAAGAGAGAAGCTTGGATATCAGACTTCGAATGATGGGGATCTTGTATGGCTACTGTTTTATGTTACATTATATGTAATTTCAAATGTTTAGATGGGCCTCTGAACTTTTCAATTACCTTGCAGATTCTTAAAAAATTCTTAGCCAGAACAAATCAGTTGCTACCTCCTTCAGTTGATAAGCTAAATTTGAGATCGGTATGTTCTAATTTCTGGGTGTAGACTTAGAAAATTATAGTATTCAAATAAAATTTTGGGTACTGTTGCTTAGTTTTTAGTTTTGATTGTTCACATAAATTTGTCATGGCTATTTATATAAATAATTCTTTCCCCCTCAATATTTAGATTGGCAGGCTGGAAGATATTTTGGTTAATCTGCAGAAAGTTAAGAAGAAAGAGATTCTTTGTTCAGAAATTCAATCTCAGGTCTGTTAGATTAGATAATCAAATTTAGTACACCTTTTTGGTTTTATTATATCATGAACAAGCTTACATTTTATAGTAATTAGAACATATTACTTTCTGCAAAGACAGTTTAAACCTGTTATCTGTTTATTAAGATGACATGATTCTTGTTTTTTTTTTTTTTTTCCAGCTCAAAATAACTGATCCTTTAAACATTCTTAGAGACAAGAGGTATGTTTATGTTGTTTGACCAAGTAACACTGTGAATTGTGAATTATGCTGGTTGATACATGTATGGTTATGGAACTGTTTTGGATATGATTGGTGATGTGAACTTAGAGTAATCTTTTGCAGAGTTGCGGAAACAAGAACATTGCTGTATAATATAGCATATGAGAAGGCAAAATTGCAATTATTGCACATGAAGCATGGCAAGTTGCAGGTATTCTATCTTACACGAATAGTATTTAGCAATGCTCACAGTTGGTGACATGAACTTCCCTTGTAAACAGAAAAAGGTACAACAGGTAAGCTCTGGGCTTCAGGAGTGTGAGATGATCAAATTAAATTCCATGCCATCTTCATCTAAAAGTGGGGCAATGGACACTCAAGCTGATGATAGTCATTCCCAGGGAAAACATCAGGTATAATAATGTGTGTGAAGTATTTATTTAAATTGACCTGGAAGTGGGGACTGGGGACCATAATTGAAACATTGTTGTTGGAAAAAAATTTCACCGGTGGGCAGTGGATCCACTATGAATACTCAAAACAGGGTTGCCTCTTATCAGGCTCTAGATATTGTTAAGAGAAATAGAGAATGAGAGAATGATGAAACTGTGTCTTAGTACTTAGTGGAGCTTAATTATATTGACCAAAAATGATGAATACACATATTGCAGTTATCCTAAATTCATCATTACTGTAATTGCATGATTTTCTTAGCCCATACCACGAACCTAGGTGCTATTTACACATTTTCACCAATTCCTTATTTATTTAGGGCTTTTAGTATAGTATTAAGATACATAAGGAGTTAGCACATTGTCTTATCGATAAAATCATATTACAACTCATCATATCATTATCATCAACATCAACATCAACATCAACAGCACCTTTAACCCAAATTAATTGGGGTCGGTGGTAGATGAACCCAATGATAAATCGAAAATAAAACAAAAGAGAGAAACAGAGTTAAAATAAAAGAATGGTGAGAGGAGAAGAGAAAAGAAGAATAAAAGAATTAAAACAGGGAACAACTGGAACATAGAACTACTAAAGG
>PYAF01000426.1:39515-53282 GCA_007407185.1 Glycine tomentella
AGATGATGGATGATATTGTTGAGGAGGTAGGAGAAGAGAATGTCATCCAAATTGTAACTGACAATGCAGCCAATTACAAGGCTGCTGGAGATTTGTTGATGCAGAAGAGAAAGAAGTTATATTGGACACCTTGCGCAGCTCACTGCATTGATTTAATGCTGGAAGATTTTGAGAAGAAAATTCCACTCCATCAAGAGACGATTGCGAGTGGTAAAAAAATTACAACCTACATCTATTCAAGAACTGGTCTTGTTTCCTTATTGCATACATTTACTAAGGGAACTGATTTGATTAGACCAGCCACTACTCGTTTTGCCACTTCTTATTTGACTTTGGGATGTTTGCATGAGAATAAGGGATCACTTGTTAGGATGTTCACATCAAAGGAGTGGCAATCTAGTCAATTTGTAAAGACTAAGGATGGGGTGCTTGTGGAAAATTTGATCACTGATAAGGCATTTTGGAATAATGTCTTGAATTGCATGAGGGGTGCTTTTCCCCTAATTAAGGTGTTGCGCATGGTGGACTCAGATGAAAAGCCAGCCATGGGCTTCATTTATGAAGAAATGGACAGAGCCAAAGAGAAGATACAAAGTCTCTTCAAATGGATTACTTCGAGGTAATTAATTAATTATCTTCCACTTGTTCGATTTCTTAATTTATATTATTATAGACTTTGTTTGAATTTTTTTTTTTTTCCCATTCTTAGCTACACTCCCCTTTGGGAAATCATTGATGAAAGATGGGATAGGCAATTGCATCGGCCTTTGCATGCTGCAGGCTACTATCTTAACCCCATGTTGCACTATAATCCTGAATTTAAAGCTGATTATGAAGTGAAGGGTGGCCTATATGACTGTTTAGATCGGATGGTGGGAGACATTGATGAGATATCTATAATTGATGCTCAAATTGAGGATTTCAAAAGAAAATCTAAGTTTTTTGGTAGTCAAATAGCTCAACATGCACTTAAAACAAAAACTCCAGCACAATGGTGGGAGTCATATGGTGATGAACATCCAGAATTATGAACTTATTTTGAGTTGTATTAAGTAATTATGAACTATGACTATGACTTTTATGAGTTAATTATGAACTATGACTTTTATGAATGATCTCCTAGACTAGTGTGATTGTATTAAGTAATTATGAACTATGACTTTTATGAGTTTATGTTATGACTTGTGAACTTATTTTGAGTTGTGTTATGTTTTGGATCTTAATCTTTATGATTTATTATGAGTTATAAGTTGTTTTTATTGTCTATGTTATTTTTTTATATATATATGCATGTGTATAAATGTAATTTTACATATACACGTAACTCTTACGATCCGAGTTACGATCTTTTATCCCCCTTCCAATCCTCGAGTTTGACAACATTGCTGTGAAGGCAACTTGTTCCCCTCAACCACTACCAGTAATGATGGATGAGCAGTGGGAACTTCAAATGAAACCCGAAAGGGGTCTGAAGCAAAGGACAAATGGAGCTGGACAACAGGAGATGTTGATCAAATGGCAAGGATTGCCTCATCATGAGAACAGTTGGGAGCTGGCTGAGGACTTGAAGACTGTTTTTACTGATTTGGACCTTGGGGACAAGGTCCAGCTTGAAGGGGAGGGTATTGATAAGAGTGGGAGGTGGGATCAAACATATTATAGGGGGTTTAGATAGTAATATGGCAGTTACTAAGGTAGTTAGCATAACTAAGGCTGAATTAGTTATAACTAAGGTGGGAAATTATAAATAGAGGAGAGGCAGTGAGGAAAGGGACCTGAAGGTATAGGAGGCTGTGATTCCCTCGAAGATCACATTTGTAGTGCAGGAGCTAGTCTCCATTCATCAATAAAATTCTTTCTTTCTTTTTGGTGCCTGATCCAGTTCCTATTAAATTTCTAATCACAAAAATAGATAATCAGAATTTAAAATTACTCAAAACATTATCGTTATTTATGCTCAAATATTGATAGTTTAAAGATACAACCATCATTAATCCAAGGCATAATTAACTATAATAAATCAATTATATTCTGTTTAATCCTATGTTTTGTCAGATGCATGATATATTTTCCTTTGCATTTGTTCCCAGTTCCTGTTCATAGTTTGATGGTGCAACTTGATCATAAAAAGTTCGACTGTTGTGCTGTGCCATTGCATTTCAATTGGCAAATTTTATCTTTCATTGCTAGGTTTCTTGCAAAAAATTAATGGAAAAGAAGCAGGAGCTTAAATCTTTGGAATCAAAAGCAAAGTCCTTGAGTGAATTCTTACATAGCCACTGCAAGATGGAAGGGGATCAAAGCTATACCAACACCATTAAAGCTGTTTCTGGTCATTTGCAGAAGAGAATGCCTTGCAAATCTATACGCCAGAATTTGAAGGTTGTGTGACACTTACTTTAAATATGGTCCTTGTCCACATACAAGATATAATATCATTTTCTGAATTCTGGCAAACATCCTATTTGTTTCTGCTTTTTCTCACCAGTTGTGGGAAATTGAAGATTTTGAGCGCAAGGATGGTTGTTACAAAGTTTGTCTCAACTATTGTGGTTATGTAACCCAAAGGTTAGTTAATTTTGCTTCATTTCCTTATTTTTTGTGATTGAAAAGGTTAAGTATATCTTTTATGTTATGATGATTAAATATGGAAGTTCCTACTTATTTTGATGGAATGTAGGTTCACAGTAAATACTGGCCAATCTAGCATAATAATATCAAATAACTTGAATGATGTGAATATTGGGAAGGTAATTTGGTTAACAATTTATCTGTTTTATTACAACATTTAATATTCATACCTTTTTCTTTTCTAATATGATGTGTTTATTTTCAGACCTTCCCAAACTTGGATGCTGTTTCTGCATTTGTGTTTGTCCTAAATCCTCATACCACAAAGAAATGCAGTGGTTCAAGCATTATGACACGTGAAACACAGGTACAATACTCTATTTCTTATGATAATTATCTTGTAGCAAGTTAGTTTTATTTCATTTTGTTTCTTATAGTTTGATGGGCTTCAATGCTGGGTCTACAATTAAGGAAGACTATTTTAGAAAGAAAAAGAGAAACAATGGCGATTTGGGAAAGAGAGGGGATGGTTAGTTATGCAGGACTCTAACCAAAATGACATGTGGCAGCAACAGATGGGGGAGAAGGATGCTGAAATCACCAATGGGGGTGGGGTGCTGAGTAGTGGGAGTGAGGGGATCGTGTGGGGAAAACTGGTGGGTTGGCGTTGGCTGGTGCCATAGGGCAGAGAACTCTCCTGATACTTTTCTTTCACTGGATCTTGGTTATTTTTCTCATTCTGCTACTCTTGTTTTGTAACCATAGCTTGTTCTTTAGAATCTTTCCAATTAATTCTATACTAATTCAGTCTCTATCAGTTACCGTCCTGTCTGTCCCTGCATGTAAGCCTTTTCAAAGTATTTTCATTGTTTACCTTCTGCAACTACTTAATTGTTCACACGCTACTGTCCTTGATGAATATATTCATCAAGATCACCAGAGAAAAACATGTAGCATCCTGCTGATAAAGTGGCTAGTTTTGCTTGCATAGTGGCCATAGAAAGAAAGCCAAACATAAAAGCATTTTTCCATTGAGGGAAAGTGTCTGCATAGTCCAGGTCAAAGATTTGAGCATATCCTTTGACTGCTAGAGACTTGACGCCATCAATTTTCCATTTTTGAATGTATGAATCTGATGACAGCCTACAACAGATTTCTTGGAGGTAGAGGGACTAGTTTCCAAGCCACCAAATTGAAATGCATTTATTTCATCAAATGTGGCTTGTCACCTCCCAAGATTGGATAAAGCTCCAGCTGGAGATTTAGGGATGGACAAAAGAAGAAACACAAACCTATTGCAAAGAAGGCAGTGATAATTCATAGCAACATAATGAAAAGTGGGGTTATAAGTTGATCATATACGTATTTATTTCTTGGGCAAAGAGTGTTCTTTTACATCCTCATAGGTTTCAAGTATTAAAAAATAGCAACTGATAAATACTACATCTCTTCCAAGTTCCAATATCCTGTTGTAGTTGACATGCTATTCTATGCAGATAACAAGTTCACTGCTAAGTAATTTGCTAGATCTGGTTGAGGAGGTTCAATCAGCTCAGATAGAGATTAGAAATTTGGTTGGTGCAAAGTTCTATTCTCATTCAGGTAAACAAGTTTTCTTTACTCTATGAAATCTTCTCATTTCAGCCTTGGAGTTGAATCCTCAATTATGTGCAGAAAATTCTTCTAATATTTGATGGGAAGTTGATGCTACCTTGCATTTTCATTGAAACATGTTGATAAGGGCAAACTGAATTTTCTCTTTAATTCATACTGCCTTTGCAGTTCAGCGGCTTGATTTGCAGCTGTCCTTCATTGATTTCTGTAGTGGGAGAAAGGTGAAAGTGACCTTTGATATAACATGCTTAAAATGGTAAAGTTTTGCATCCTTTTTGTTTTCAATTTCATTTTAAATTCCATGTCCTTCTGAGTTGATCCTTTCTTGTTGGGTGTTCCATATCCAATCTTCATTCAGATTTTGTATTCGTACTTTATATGCACCTGGAATTTACCTTAATTTTTTTTAATTATTATTAGGCCTAAGTATGTATAAGATTCCTTCAAAGATAATGGTTTTTACTTTTATAGTCGTTGGAATTTTTATTTTTTTTAAGGTTTTTGATTCATGTGTGCTGTTTCATGTTTTGGTCTCTGCTGACTGCCATAAATGGGGGCCATTAACTGCAATATGTTTTTTTTTTTTTTTTTAACAACAGAACTGCAATATGTTATATGTCCCTGCAATCATGAAACCTAGTTAAACCTTACTATTATTATTACTATCATTATTTTATTGCAACAGAAATTTAATATTTATTGTGATCTGATTTTACTGTGATTGGTTTCAACTCTGATGAACCAATGCTCTTTGATCTGATTTGAAGTATTATTTCTACATTTTAGTTTTTTCATAATGCTATTCTTATGTGAGATCAGCTTGATTTTTGGTTCAATGTCTTTGCATTTGCATCTAAAGACACTGATTGTTTTGAAAATTGGTTTCTGAGCAGTGGGGTCTATCCTGCTGAGGTCCTTCCATCTCAAATACATGATCCTTCCAGTGGGGAACAAAAGTCTCTGCCTTCATCGCTTGTAGATGAAATCAGAACTGCTGCAGAGAGTGTGAGAGTTGGATATTCAAGAATTATTAGGCTTTGTAGATGTATTTCCCAGGTAGTTCAGGCTTCCACAAAAAGCAGATGATTGGTAATTATGGCTCCTCTGGTTGCTTTCGTTGTTGCCATGATAGTTCATTAGTTTCATCTTGTTTATCTTCACTTCACGTCATGGTGTTGCTACAAACGGGTGACAATGTAGTGCAGTATGCGGAAAATTCATGTTATTATCCACTGGATAATGCTACAGTGAGTGAGACAATGATTTGGTTGAAATCGGTTTAAGGTCTGGAAATTTTTTCAGCTAAAAAATATAGTTTTTCTTTTATATTTTTGCTTATTTTCTTTACTTATAAAACGAATAATTACGAAAAAAAATTGAGATCCAAGATCAATAATTGAAATTGATTCCAAGTGATGAAAATTGGCATTGAAGGACAATGTGTTGTGTTATAAACTTATTTTTTATACTAAAATATAGCCTTTTTGAGATTTTTCAAGGGCTTTTTTTTTTTTGTGTAGAAAACAAGCACTAATTGAGAATTTTGAATGAGGTCCCAATTTTTTTAAAAGAAGCTATAGTTGAGTCTTTTGAACTTCTAATTTTTTTTTTTTATGAAGACTTATGTTTTTAATTTTAATTGAAAATTTTAATTTTTTCAATCCAACCTAGTCCAAACCCATGGTAGCCTAGGTTGGTTCATCTAAACTCACTTAAAAAAAACATAATGTATCAAATTAAGACTTTCAAAAATATAAAAGATCAAAATATAACTTTTAAATTTAATGTATCAATATGAAATTTGTGAAAGCATAAATAATCAAAAATGAAATTTACTTATATGAAAACAATTATAACAATGAACTTAAAAACTATTAAAAACACAAATATTGACTATAGTCTAGATTTAATTTACATGGATAAGATAAAAAAAATTGCATGAAATAATTTTGATTTTTTTCATGTAATTAAATATAATTTAATTAGGCATGGTTTGCTGTTCTTTATGGTTGCATAGGAAATTAGGAACGGTATCATCTTTAGAAGTGCAGTAGTTAACAGTGAATACTTGATTGAGTTAATTAAATGTAGAACTTGGTTTGCTTAAATCCAAGGATTGGTTTTTTATGTTTTCTGATGCAAAAAGGTTGCATATCTTTTGTACCTCATTTTATATATATATATATATATATATATATATATATATATATATATATATTATTTTTATTTTTTTCTTTGGCTGATAAAAAATAATTGAATATGTTTACTGCGAAACAATTTAATCTAACATGCATTTTCTTCTTCGTTATGATTGTAGTTGAAGGTGATTTTATAGGATTGGACGTTGTTGCGGCAACTGTTCCTAAAATGACATTTGACATCCCATTATATATATATATATATATATATATATATATATTATTTTATTTTTCTTTTGCTGATAAAAAATAATTAAATATGCTTACAGCAAAACAACATAATCAAACATGCAAGTGTTGTTGAAGGTGGTTTTATAGGAATGGAAGTTGTTGCTGCAAGTGTTGGTTGGACAACATTATGCTGTTAGTGGAATTATCCCTTTGGAAAAAATATTTTTCAAATTCATGAAAGTTTCAAATTAGAAATTTAGCCATATTGGTTGCTACAGTATTTTACACACAACAACTTATGTTAATGCAAAAAGTTTCCTTCCAACTCTATAAACTGTTACGACTGGTAGTTATGTCAAAACAGTTGCTTCAAATTTGTGGATAACACAGCCACAGTAACCTATTGAGAAAGTGAATGTCTTATGATCCTAGCATAAAAATGTTTTTTGGCAACAATTTTATTCACTTTTGTTTTGCTTGGAACGATTACACGAGCTTTCAATGATTCCTTCTAACTATACAGGCACCAGTTACTATTTATTGGGTGTTAACAACTTTGTTAGGTTTCTCATTAGGTGGCTGCTATGCTCTTAGAGGGTATGTTTTAAGTAGCACTTTCTTTGTACTGCTTTGGTACTTCTTTGTGCTATAGTTTGGCCCTTTTTAATAAATATGTTTTTCTTATAAAAAAGAGTTTATTGGTAGCATTAACAAATTTAACAGCAGTTCAGAACCAATGAAAAAATTCATGATCCTCATGTCTCAAATTGCGACGAGAAATGCATCCATTATCTATTCTTGTGGAATTAAACCCCAAATGTCAAGCATTGTTGCTAAAATGTGTGTTTCAGAAACAAAATTGAAAGATAAACTTAAGGAAAGACGGATAAATTTCATTTGATTCTCATAGCTGGTTTGTCAAACAGTAAAGCAAAAAATCAAGTGACATGTGCCTAAATGACAAATCACGTTAACATCCTAATAGTGTCGGTTTAAAATATTCTTAGCCGTTGTGACGATTAAGTACCAAACGTTGATTCCCTTTTAGGCGATTGACCCAAGGAAGGGATTTTGTTCCTTGGTTGGGTTCCTAGTCCACTCCAAAGAGCTTTCCAGCAGTCCATGCTTCTAAGGTTTACGCTACTACTATAGAATTTGCAGTAAAGGAAGTAAAGGAATTAAAACAGCTAAAAATCAATAGAGGTCGAAATAAATGAAGGTAAAAAAATTGGTAGAAGAATAATTGTATTTTTGGATTGTGATTGTCTCTTCTACAATTTGATAGGCCCTATTTATAGTTGTTCTTCCAACAGTTACATTAGTTGTAACACTCACTAAAAATCCCCAAAATCTAGGAGATTATGATTAATGTTATGCTAATGGCTTCCTTGGCCTCCAAGCTGCTCTCCACGCCTGTCAATAGAACCCACGTTATGATATTAATATCTTTCCTCATTAATTTTAGAAAATTACCCAAATTAACCACGTCAACTGCCTTGGTCAGCTTGTCTACCTTAGTTGTGCCCTTGCCCCGGTTTCAATGACTAGCTTTTTAGGCGTCAACATAACTGCCCTCTTTTTCTTAAATCATTTGAATTTCAAAATGTTATCTTCTCGAACGACAATAGGAAAATTTCAAGATACCCACGCGCATTCAAATCTACGAACCATATTTCAACTTTTGAAATTCGATCTCTGAATTATCTCCTAAATCTTTTATCCTATGCAACTGATTTTATCATTTTCCTTTTATAAGAACCACCATCAATCCTTGTTTCCTTCATCAGCTACAGAAAAACCCTAGCCTTCTTCAGCATGTCAGTCGCTTTCGAGCAACCTGCTTCTAGTGCTTCTGTCTATTTGCTTGAACCAGACTCCTATTCCACCACTGACACTGTTACAGGTAAACTAATAACTTTCCTTGAATTCAAGGCCAAGGGAGCCTTCTGCAGACATTAGAAATTAATTGAACGTTAACATTCTGCCTTTTCTTATTCATGATAGTTGTTTAAATAGTGAAGCCATAACAGAATTCTCTGGATATCGCATAACAGAATTGCAATATCGAAAGGATAATGTCATAACAGAATTGAAAGGCTAATTCTAGGTAGATGTACTAATTTCTCTCAGCGAATCTTTCTAGCATGTGCCGTTGTCTGCTGCTGATTCATATGAAATCTTCTAGATGTTGAGGTCGTTTAGCAATTCTTTTGGGCCTTCCAGGTTGGGTCACAGGAATGTCTTTAGAGTCTTCAGGTTGGGCCTCAGGGGTGTCTCTAGTGTCCTCAGTCTGGTTGCTAACATCACCCCCGTCTGGGAAAATCACCTTGTCCTCAAGGTGATAAATGGCGCGGAGGTCATTCCAAGTTTCCCAAGTGGTATCTTCCGGTGGCAAGTCACGCCACTGAACCAGGACCTTGCGAGTTGGAGGGTCAGTTGATGGGTCCAGTTTTGAAGCTAAAATGGAGAGGGGTTCGAATAGAGGTTTGTTTGGGGCGATGGAGGGAGGGATGGGATTAGGGGTGGGGTTGATGGGGCCGTGGTGAGGTTTGAGCAGGGAGCAGTGGAAAACTGGGTGGATTTTGGAGGTGTTTGGTAATTGAAGACGATAGGCGACAGCACCTATTCGTTCAAGGATCATGAAGGGGCCAAAAAAACTTTTGGATAGTTTGTGATGGGTGGTTCCAGTGGCTGAAAGCTGACGGTAAGGGTGGAGTTTGACATAGACCCATTGTCCTACTTGAAATTCGATGTTGCGACGTTTGGTGTTGGCATGATTTGCCATGGCAGTCTGGGCTTTCAAAAGTCGGCGTTTGAGAGAGTTGTGGATAACGGCCCGGGTGGTTAGGAGCGAGTCGACAGCTTCGTTGTTGGAGGATCCTAGGATGTAAGTGGAAATAGTGGGTGGTGGTTTGCCGTATGTAACTTCATAAGGAGTAAATCCAGTGCTGGAATGGACGGATGTGTTGTAGGACCATTCAGCAAGTCCCAAGAAGTTGTACCAGTCGGAAGGTTTGGAGTGGACAAATGAACGGAGGTATTGCTCCAGAATGCGGTTCATCACTTCGGTTTGCCCGTCAGTTTGCGGGTGGTATGCCGTACTCATGCGCAAGGAAGTGCCGCTGAGTTTGAATAAATCCCGCCAAAAGGAACTGATGAAGATGGGGTCGCGGTCTGAGACGAGACTTCGGGGAAAGCCATGGAGTTTGCAGACCATGTCCAGGAAAAGAGTGGCTACCTTGTAAGCAGTGAATTGGGTGGGAAGGGCACCAAAGTGTACCCCCTTGGAGAACCGGTCAACTACAACTAGTATAACAGTGAAGTTGTGCGATCGGGGCAGGTGGGTGATGAAGTCTAGGGAAAGGTCCTCCCAAATGCCAGAGGGGATGGGTAAGGGTTGTAAAAGACCGGCGGGTCGGCGTGTGGGAGATTTAAGTTGTTGGCAAATAGGGCATTGTTTAACAAACATTTTAACGTCTTGGTTCATATGATCCCAGAAGAAATTTGATTGGAGACGATGAAGGGTCTTGGCTATGCCTAAGTGACCGCCAATGGGTGTAGTGTGGAATTCGGTGAGTAAGGTCTTGGTAAAAGGATTTTCGGAATTTATCCAAACACTGCCTTTGTAGAAAATCAGGCCGTTATGGATAGAGAAATCCGGAAATTTGGCTGGTGTGGTGGTGATAGAGTTAAGCAGGGTTTGAAAGGAGGGGTTGGCTAGAAGGGATTGTCGGAGTTGATCCATGAACACAAAGTTTGGGACTGAGAGGATGAAATATTGGCCAGGAGGGTCAGGGGTGATTCGGGACAAGGCGTCGGCCACTTTGTTGGATGATCCAGATTTGTATTAGATGGTGTAGTCGTAGCCAAGCAGTTTGGTTAGGTAAAATTGTTGCTCAGGTGTTTGAATTACTTGGGACATGAGGTCCTTGAGGCTTTTGTGGTCGGTGAGGATGGTGAAAGGGTGGCCAAGTAGATATTGGCGCCATTTCCGGATAGCAGTAGTGATAGCGTGGAGTTCCCGAACATAGGTAGAGGAGAGTTGCATGCGGGGGCAAAACGGTTTACTGAAGAAAGCGAGGGGATGGTTTTGTTGCATGAGGACGGCTCCCATGGCTTGTCCGGATGCGTCTGTTTCTAACAAAAAGGGTAAGGTAAAATCTGGGAGGGCTAGGACAGGGGCGGTGGTCATGGCTTGTTTGAGGCACTCGAAGGCTTTCTGAGAATCAGGGGTCCAGGTAAATGCATCTTTGCATAGGAGCTGATTGAGAGGAAGTGCAATGGTGGCGTAACCTTTGACAAACTTGCGATAGAAACCGGTAAGGCCCAGAAAGCCACGAAGATCCTTTTGGGTAGATGGAGTGGGCCAGTGGAGTATGGCTTGAATTTTGGATGGTTCAGGCTCAATTCCTTTGCCGGAAATGATGTGACCCAAATATTCTAGTTGTCTTTGGGCGAAGAGGCACTTGGTCTGTTTGAGGTAGAATTGCCCTTGTAACAATACGTTAAAGACCAGTTCGAGATGATGCAGATGAGAGGAAAGTGTGTTGCTATAGACAAGGATGTCATCGAAGAAAACGGCTGTGAATTTGCGTAGGAACGGATGAAGGAGGTCGTTCATTGTGGCTTGAAACGTGGATGGAGCGTTGCAAAGGCCGAAAGGCATAACGCGGTACTCATAATGGCCTTGATGGGTTCGGAAAGCAGTTTTCGCTATGTCCTCAGGAGCCATTAAGATCTGATGGAAGCCTTGGTATAGATCAAGTTTAGAGAACCAGGAGGCGTGGCCCAAGTCGTCCAAGAGTTCATCAATGGTAGGCATCGGAAATCGGTCTTTAATGGTGATGGCGTTCAGAGCTCGGTAGTCAACGCACATACGCCAACTTCCATCTTTTTTTCTTGACTAGTAGAATTGGGGAAGAAAATGGGCTGCGGCTAAGGCGAATGAGACCAGATTTGAGAAGATCAGAAACTTGTTTTTCAATCTCGGACTTTTGGAAATGGGGGTATCTATATGGACGGACATTAACTGGGCTGGCTGTGGGTTGGAGGTTGATATGATGGACTATTTGGCGCGGGGGGGGAAGCTGTGTTGGTGTTTGAAAGATGGAGGTGAATTTAGTGAGAAGGTTTTCAATGGTTGGGATGGGGTGAACAGCCGGGAGTGTGGGTGTAGTGGAGATGGTTGTATCGGGGTGAGATGTAGACGGGATGGTTGTGATGGATAAGTGATACAGGGCTGAGGTCAAATGAGTCTGGAGAAGGCGCTTGACTTGTGGAGCTGAAATGTCCGTGGGTCCAAGGGTGACATCTGCACAAAGTGTAACGGGCTGGCCCATGTAGGTGAAACTCATCCGGAAATAGGTGTAATTAGTAGTTATTGGCCCTAACTGTTTGAGCCATTCAATACCCAAAACAACGTCGGCGCCGCTAATGGGAAGGACATGTAAGGTTACCATGAAAGTGTGTTGTTGTATCATCACATTAATATTAGGGCAGGTTTGATGGCAATCCAAAACAGAGCCGTTGCCGACCATGACGCAAAGTGGAGAGGTGGCCGTTGTCGGCAGTTTGAGGAAATTAGTGATGCGAGGTTGGATGAAGTTGTGGGTACTGCCACTGTCAATGAGGATAGTGAGGCGGGCGTGGTGTATATGTCCATAAACTCTAAATGTCTCAGGGGTAGGGAGGCCGGACAGGGCATTGAGACTGATGTGAGGTGAGGGTGGGGAAGGGGAATCGGTAATGGTGTGGCTAGAGTCACAAATTAGAGTTTCCAGGTTTGGGGATTGGGTCGGTGGTTCAGGGTATGGTGGGTCAGGGTCATCAGGTTCACCAGGTTCAGCTACCAGGAGGTGAATACTGTAGCACCCCAAAATTTAGGGAATTACAGGCAATTACTAAGAGTAAAATGTTAAGACGAAAATTACCAATGTAAGAAAAAATTTTAGGGCAAAATGACAAGAACGCCCCTAAACAATTTTGAAATGACGTCTATATCCCTAAGACGAAAATGACAAATTTGTCCTGAACAATTCTAGAAATGACCAATGTATCCCTAGATATTTTAGTAAGATATTTACTAGAGAAAATTACCAAAATGTCCTTAGACAATTTCAGAAATGACAGATAGGTCCTGAGGTACCAAAAGACCAAAATACCCCTAGACACTTTATTAACGACCAAATTGTCCTAGGAAAATTCAATCAGATATTTTAAGGAAGAAATGCTATAAACACCTTCAGATGATTTGGAAACAACCCAAGCCACCCTCAGAGTAACAATTACAGAGACTCCTAAACATTTTTTAATAATGACGATTTTGCCCCTGAAAGGAGAAGTGAAATTACCAAAATGCCCCTAGGTCGAAACAGACTAAGATGATTTCAGAAATTTATGGGAACCTGAATATAGGACAAAATATTCTTAGATAAAAAATTATTAGCAAGATAGGGAGCAGAGAAATCTAAAATAAGATTTCTACGAATTTTAGAAAATAAGTTGTAAAAAGCTTAATCTAGATTATGCTGAATGTCAGAAAATTATGAGAAAAGTATGGACATAATCTATAGAATTTTCTCTTAAGTATGGGAAGAATAAGTGTTCTAAATGAGTTAGTCTAGTATTTTAATAATTCAAGGCAAAAGGGACCAATAAGAAATTAGAATTTAGCTATTATAGATAATAAAGGAAAATTGGATTTATTTGGATTTCTGAATAAAGCCTTGACAGTATGATGCAAGATCAACGAAGAAAAAGCTTTAATAAACTTCAAGAATGGACACATGGATGTTTAAGAGGCTTGGAAACCTGACATTGGTCCACTTGTATGGTGAAAATATAATTTAAGTAGATTTTTATCTTGTTTCCTTAGGAAGAACACGTGGGCCGTTGTAAGCATTATTTCAAAAATCCCAACGGTCAAAAGTTAGATACGTGGGATAGGAGTATGCCTTTAAAATTTCAAGGAGATCCAACGGTTAACGAACTCAGAATCATTATTTTACTAATACAGATTTTGGGATAAACTTAAGAATGGATGGAAAACATAAAAATAATCCTTGGCAAGATTATACTACGAAATTACAAGTAGGAAATGAGGATTTTTCCCACAGCTCAGCTACTCCACATGAACAATCAAGAAGAGTGGAGAATTGTTAAGAAAAATCAAGAAGCAAGGCCACTTGTATGGATGAGATTCATTAGCCAATAA